>JANIJG010015245.1:41922-67163 GCA_024611175.1 Megaceryle torquata | reverse complement strand
CTAAAAGGAGGTTGTAGCGAGGCTGGTGTTGGTCTCTTCTCCCAAGTTACTAATGATAAAATGAGAGGAAATGGCCTCAGGTTGCATCAGGGGAGGTTTAGATTGGATATTAGGAAGAAATTCTTCACTGAGGAGTGGTTAGGCACTGGAACAGGCTGCCCGTGGAAGTGGTGGAGACATCATCCCTGGAGGTGTTTAAAAACCAAGTAGACGTAGCACTTGAGGCTATGGTCTAATGGATAGATAGATGTTAGGATGCAGGTTGGACTTGATGATCCTAGAGGTCCTTTCCAAACCCCTAATGATTCTATGTTCTGTGGTCCAACTTATCAGGCAGACACTGAGTATTGCAAGAAGCTTTTATCGCAGCTTCCATGGAGAGGGTTAATGTTAAGGTATACATTTAGCTGTCAGGACTATTAATTGCCTACGTTCCTCCAGCTAAAGAAAAAATTAATCCAACTCAGGATAAAAAAAAAAAAATGTGTGGAGGATGTTGTATTTTGTCTTCTCAGCAGAGGGAGAAGCCTGCAGGAGACTCCAACCAGTTAAGCAGAAAACTGAAATAAGAAAAATTGGCAAAAACATGACATCTGGGTATGAAAGCAAGACCATGCAGGTTTCTGGTGCTGCTTGGTCAGCCAGCATCTGTTCCAAAGACAACTGGACAGTGCTGTTTTTTCTAGCTCTTTGCTGCTCTCCCATGTTCTCAAAGTGGTGAGGAGTGCCAGCTTCTTCCAAGGGAAGGCTGGTGGACCTCTCCTACCTAGGCATGGGGTCACCCCTTCTCATTATGCTTCACATCAGTGCACCCCATGAGGTCTTTCCATGGAACAAATTCCTTCTCCAGATTTTTTGCAGCCTGCACACTGTCCTGGGCCTTGACTGCATGAGGCAATAGCTGAGACCTCAAGGCATGGATGAATGAGGTGCCATGGGCTTGCACTACCTGTGTCCTGGGCTTCTTCTTCCTTCTACAAGCACCTGAGGAGACCAGATGTCCCTGCAGGTGATGTGGATGTATCTGGTGGTGCTGCACCTCCTGAATGCCTGACCACTGGCGCAGAGGTCTCAGTGTCTGACACACCTCAAGGTTCAACCATAAGCACATGTTCCTGTCTTTTATTAAGACAATGGTGGATTTTCCAGCTCTTGTGCTACAGACACTAGCACCAGCATTGTGAGTTTCCATACATCCTGGATGTTATTTTCCAGAGCTGCTGAAACAGGGCTGTTGAGCTGGCTGCTCTGGATTGTAAAAGACTGCACCAGAATGCCACATCCCTGTGGTGATACCACATCTGCCAGGAGCGGCTCCCTCTGCCCCATGCACCTGGCTTTCTATGCAGCCTCTGCTCCTCCTCCACCTTCCCCAGCTCCACAAGCAGAACCCTGCACCTTGTGAGACAGGAGCAATATATAACAGCCGCCAGTGAAGAAACCAATCTCCAAAACCACAGAGAGAAAGAGTGCGGTTTGGCACCCCAATCTGTGGTCATTTATGAGGAAGACATATTTTCAGATGGAAAACAGGCCATCACTGCAATAGACATTTCTCCCTAGTATTTTTAACCATCTATTCCTCCCTTCAGTGCTGTAACATGACGGACACTCCATCAGGGCTCGGAACCAGGTGCTTCCCAGTCCCCATTCGTGCTCACCCATGTTGCCATCACCATGAAGCCACAGTATGTCAGGACAATCTACATGTACTGAGGAGGAGGAGTTACAGACCCGATTTACCACCTTGAAGCCAAAATATATATTGCCAGCCAAACACTGTAAATAGCATGCCAGCAGCAGACATACATTAGATTGCAGTTCTGGATATCAAAAGGACCTTTTCAGATGAGAGGTGTTGAAGCCCAGACTCCAGAATGCTGGCACCTGCCAAGCCCAACTGCCCCAGCATACCGAAATCCTGCAACCCTGACATAGCAACCCTGTTCATAAAGAAAAAGTAATGTGTCATAAATTATTTTTTAAAAATAATTAAAAATGAAAAAGGCAATACTTCATAGGAATGTAGAACATTGCCACAGGGAAACATTAAACACCTTTATTTGGCCAGACTAGCACATATCCAAGACCTGGTGAAACATGGTGCTGACCTGGCCTCCAGTGGTCCTGTAGACAAGGTCACTCTAGAGGGAGATGCCCTAAAACAACGTCTTCCTTCTCCAGCAGGCTACACCAGTGTATTTTTGCTTTTAGACTAGTCTCAGTGATTCTGTTGGTGCATTTTTCTTAAATGTCGAGGCCATTCTCTGAAGGCTCCACTGTGTTTTTACTGCACTAATATATTTTAAAGTGTATGCAAATTTCCCCATAAATATTAGTAATAGGAGAACTTGTCCCCATGGACAAGTTGATGCTAGAGAATATTAATTTTGAAGTCTTTGTAGCATCAAATCAATATGGTATTCATGAGAAGAACTTTGCAGTGGGAAATATTCTGAAGCCTGTGTTAAAGTCTTACTTTAGCGCTTACTGTTTTGCAATTACTGACATTAAATTGTATCCTTCCATGAGAACCAGTTCTAGAAAGTATATTTAATATGAATGAACACTCAGAATATCCTGGAAATATATATGTAATTCATGAGATCACTAACGGCATTTAGGACAGCTCATTAGCTATCTAGGCCTGAACAGCATTAAGCATAACACAGTATCACCCAAATGTCAAGTGTCAGAAGAATAAACCAGGCAGCCTGTACGTGCAACAAAGTGTGGAGGAAAAATACCCCTTATTTAAGAGTTGAACATACCTGCATTCTCTCAAGCACAGTTCCTGTAACATACCTCTGCACTCCAAGATAATTAAGGTCCTAAATTGAAGCTTGAATTGGAAAAATTTATCTTTCCCTTTAATGGCTGGGGAAGAGACAGGGCTCCCCAAGTAAAGGAAAACATTGCAAATCCTCTGGTTGTGGCTGTTGTTTAAACTGATCACAAGCTGATGCTTTGGGGTTTTCAGTAAGGCTGTCTGAAATTTCCACCCTCTGGAAATATTCCAAGGTTTGGAGGAAAAAAGTGTCCCTTTTCTGAATAAATACTAAAGAGACTAGACATCTTTTCCAGAAAATCTGGGGAGAGAAAAGCCAACTCTTGGAACAAGCCACATTATATTTTACATATTTTTGGCCTGACAAAACAAAAAAAAACCCCAACCAACCAACCAAACAAAAAAATATCTCTGGTGAAATTGAAATTTTCTAGCAGCAAATCATTCTAGAAGATAATTCCCCACTTAATTCCCTGTTAGTTTGTTGGACCTTTTTCTTTGAATCAAAATATAAACCAAAAATTATTGCACAACTGAACTAAGAGTGAGCCATGAGTACACAGTCATTGAATAAATGTCACCTGAAGCAATAGAGAGTGCAATAGATGGAGGTTTTAACGTTCTTGCAAATTAACAATTTATTTATTTTTTAGAGTAATCATCATAAATCTTCCTAGAACAGATCATTATTCTGCCTGTTATGATTCATTAAACCAGTTCAGAATGAGATAATCATCATTGAAGTTAGCATATTTGAGGCTGACAGATATGCTCAAAGTATTTCCTGCAGCTGGGACCACAAGCAGCTTCCTTGGAGCCGTCTGCCTGCTTGGGCCACATGCTGCTCTGAGAGCTTCTTGTGCCTCTAGTCAGCCACTCCATCGAGCCTGCAGGGACCCTTCTCACTTCACTCTGTGTCACCACCTTGGGCAGCAGCAAAATTGGAGGCTAACTTCTAGATGGCATCAGTGCACACAGAGAGACATGGCCACTGCCCTTAGGAGCTGGAACTTAAAAAATCTTTCCTGGGGGTGAGCTCTCACCCCAGCATCCAGCTTAGCTGCCCGATTACTGAGGTGCAACAGTTACTGATGCCTTTGGATAAATTGAGACTTCTTCTCTCAGAAATTCCCACATTGTAAAGCCAAAGGGCATAGCAGGCAGGGTGGCAGCTATGGGAAGAAGGTTACCAAAAATGAGCTTTTTTTCCCTTTTGATGTCTTTTTGGTGTAATTTCCTGACTGTGTTATTGAAACAATGACGTAAGTGGATGATGCAGTCACAGGACAGGCAGGTAAGAGCAAAAGAGCCAAACATATTTGTGCAGAAGAAAAAAAAAAAAAAAGAGCTGTCAATAAGGGGAATTCACAAATTACCTGACAAAAAACCCACATGGTCATCTCCTGTCCCTGCAGTCACCCTGAGAGTCCTCTTACATGTGACAGATGCCAAAAGGAAAAAAAAAACAAAGCAAACAAAAACCAAACCACCACCCCAAACTGCAATTACTTGATCAGGGCATTTTCACTTCCTAAGCAGGGAGAGAAATTCCCCTGGGTCATCTGACCTCTGTTGAAACTACACCAGGAAGAGAAGCAGCAGCAGCTGGTGAGCACAGGGCGTTCTCCGGCTGTACAAAAGCGTCCTGTGTGTGAGCTGGAGATCAGTGCAGCTCAGGGATGTGCGTGAGTACTGATACCTAGCAAGGCGAGGTGCAAATACCCTCCCAAACAGATCATCTCTTGCACAACTCTCTGACTCTGTGCAGCCCAGTGGACTTTTTGTTTCTTTTACCGCTGCTCCTCTGTGAGCATGCCTCCAGAGCTGAGCTTGTGAAGAGCTTCTGTTTCCTCCCATGCATCTCACTGCAAACAGCTCTCCCCAAGAAGAGGTGGTTGCCAGCAGCATGGTGGGGGTGACAGTGATGAGGACATGGATTGAGCCAGTGGTCGCAGGTTCCCAAGTGGCCAGTGCCTTCTACGACACTGCACTGCTGCTGGTGGTGAAGAACTACTACAACCAGACCAACACCACCACTCCCTCCCAAGCACTAGAAGATGTTCAGCAGAAGGCTGTCTCTAATTTTTATATTATCTACAACCTAGTCCTTGGCCTGAGCCCGCTGGTGTCAGCCTACAGTTTGTCCAAGCTGGGAGACAGGGTGCATCGGAAGATCCCCATCTGCTTCCCCCTTCTCGGCTACTTGGGATCCAAAACTCTCTTACTCCTCCTGATCCTGCTGGGCTGGCCAATCGAGGTAATGTATGGGGCTGCTGCCTTCAATGGGCTGACAGGTGGTTTCACCACACTCTGGGCAGGTGTCATGGCTCTGGGATCCCTAAGGTCCTCTGAGAGCAGGAGGTCTCTGAGGCTTATCATTATTGAGCTGGTGTACGGCCTCGCTGGCTTTCTGGGAAGCATGGCATCTGGCTATCGCTTTGTTGGCTTCAATGACCACTATCGAGAAGGCACTGTGCTGGTGAGCTGCAGCATTGCTTGCTATGCTTTCTGCCTCCTCTACAGCATTTTTGTCCTGACAGTCCCCACGTCCGCAGCTTCCTGCCCAGCCAAAGCCAAGAGTGCAGACAAGGTGGGCAGCCAGCCACCAGCCAGCACAGAAGCAGCAGCAGCAGCAGAGAGTTCCCAACCTTCAAAGTGCAGTAGCTCCACTCCTGTATTGCCCTCAAAACTCATCATCAGCATGCTGTTTGTGGCCGCAATCCTCTATGACCTTGCCCTGGTTGGTGCAATGAACATACTCCCACTCTTCTTGCTCAGGGAGCCTTTAAACTGGAATGCTGTGGAGATCGGCCATGGCAATGCTGCTGGGTATTTGATCTTCATCACCAGCTTCCTAGGGGTATTTGTGTTCTCTAAATACTTGAGGGACATTACCATGATCATGATTGGAGTGGCATCCTTCAGTGCTGGCATCCTCATCATGGCATTTGTGCGGTGGACATTCCTGTTCTACATTGGTGAGTTGAATGACTGCTTGCATGAGCCAGTGGACTCTGAGAAAGGGGCTGGGGTGTTTCGGTGTCAGGAGGACTTTTTGTCCTGCTTCACTACAAGTTTCAGAGCAGGAAGCTTGGCAGACTGTCCCACAAGCAATTCCCATAAGAGCTTCATTATCATTCCTCTCTGTTGCATGTAGTAATGGATTAATTTGGTAAGAGATGAATCAATCCCCTTGCATTCTAGACAGTCCTCAGAGCTTAGAGGGGCTAGGGGTGGGTGGACTTATCTCTTCATAGATATGCCAGTTATTGCTGTGACTATAGGACCAACACCAGATGCACAAACATCCTGGCTGCTGTAGGTCTGGTTGCATTCAAAGAAGCAGTCAGGTTCATGAATAGTACAGTTTATTCATATGCAACTTATACAGATTGTTTGAGACTGACAGCAGTAAATGCAATAAGATGCAGAATAGCTATATAGTTAAAAAGATAAAATTGCCATTGCTAGTTTTATCTCCTGGGGAAACAGAGTAACCAAGGCTGTGAGTCACAAATCTTACCAAAAAGCATTCGTTTTGCAGAGACCAGGGAGGACAAACCCATTGATCTGTCCCTGCAAATGGTGTTGAACTCATCCCCCCAAATTATGTCTGAAATCAGGATAATATTTATCAGAAGGTGAGAAGGGTGGGACTGTAGTCCAGCAATTGTTCCTTGTAACCAGCCTTTAGTAGTCACACAAAACATTTCTTGATAGCTCTGTAGAACTTTTGAGAAAAGCAGAGCATTTTTCCTGGGCTGCAGGAGGTGGGCTTGGTACAGCTTCTGCAAAAAGTGGAAAGAATGGTACTGCAAGACCTCTGCTTTGCCCCACATGCCCCAGTGCCATAGCAACACAAACCACCTAGTTCCTGTGTCCGCTCTGATCACCAAGTCTTCACCAACAACTTTGAGCTTTGCAATTTTGCACTGTTTTGTGCCTCCAACAGCCTCTTCCCACATCTCCCTTTGTACTCTAGCACTCAGCACCCTACAGTATCCAGAGGAAGCATACACTCCTGCCAAGGCTTAGTTTAACGCTGGTTGACTTGTCATCACTCAGTCATAGCCCAGATCTGAGCAGGGGAACAACTCTCACACCGCAGGGGAGTGGGAATTGTTGCTAGCTACCTATACTAGTCAGACCACACCACTGCGCTAATGGAAAGCACTTGCTTCTTGTGAGGGAAGGCTGAAGGATAAACCTGTAACAAATTAGCAAAGCTTTCCTATTAAGCAAACATTTTAATATGTGATTTACATTTAGGCATTTATGGATAATGGGAAATTTAGTAGAGAAATGTTGGAGCAGTTTTAGCACCTGAAATATGATAATGTAGTGCAAAAATCTTACACTATATATAAAAGACCAAGGGACAGGTAATAATAGATGGGGCAGCATCTCATGACAAAGGAAATGTAAGTTTATTGTTGGGAGGTAGCCTCTGCAGAAATGCAGAAAACAAAACCCAATAACTGCATCTGCTGTGGCAGTGAGATAGATGATTCCTATCTGACAAACAGTTTGGTGCATGGCTTTGAGGTTTTGCTTCTGAAAGAGATAAAAAGATCTAAGAGAAATATCTGGAAGCAATTTTTCTGCCTGCCCCTACGTGGAATGAGAAATTGAAAATCAAAGTTATTCTAAAGGAAAAGATAGTAGGAAATTATACTTGTGTACTAAGCCAAATATTACATAAAATTTTTACAAGATTTTTGTTGTTTAGGCAATCAGGCTGGGGAACAAAAGATAAAAAATAAATTTGAAAAATTGCTTGTTTAATATTAAGTCAATCATAAACACATGCTTCTACACAGTATGCAGGATGCTTATTCCTGCATTGCAGAAACACTGCAGTACACTAGACACAGACCAAGTCTTCACAGAGTTTGGCTCTGCTGACAGGAATATAATCCTAGCTCCATAAAAGTTTCCACACTAGAGAAAGCCTAAAATAGTGCAAGACAGAAGTATCGGGATAGAAAACAGATGTAGTGTTATAAAGGTACTGTTCCTGTCAAGGCCATGCAGCATGGGGTGCTCTCACTACTGACTCAAAATCATCAAGCTCAGTACCTCAGAGGACAGTACTGTATTCCATCTGCACTGGAATTTCAGGCTGAGATCAAGAGCACACATCTAGTTTGGGCAAAGTGTCTCTGTTAGTGGGAGCAAAAGGTGGCTTATCCACCATCACTTGGATGAAGTGAGGATCTACACTCCTACCAAAGATTTGTACTTCTTAGTGGTACTTGAAGGACAAAGAAAGATGAGGCAAAAGTCCGCCCAAACCAGAGGCATGTAGTCTCCAAAAGCAGTGTTGGGAGACAAGGAACAGGTAGTGATGGTAACTATGTATTCATTACATTGCAGCACGGGCAGTGATGCTGTTTGCCCTCATCCCTTTACCAACCATCAGGTCCATGTTATCCAAGCACATTGAAGGATCATCCTATGGTAAGTATTTTGGTTACCTTACCAGTGAAAATCCTTCAAATCCCTCCATTCAGCCTAATGTACAAAGAGAAAGGTAAGTTATTGCTGCAGTCTGTGCTCTGCATAAATAAAACTGGAGTTGGTGTCACAAACAGGAGGGGAAAGCAGAAAAACTTGCAGGACAAGATTGTCACATCCAAACTTCTTGTTCTTGATTGCATCATCATTTATCCACAAAATTTTCAGCACATGCTTCAAGAGATTACTATCAGTCTGCAGTCCAAATACAGGAAAAGTATTTGAGGTGCTGCTTAAAAACACAGATAAAAGCAAGAGAAGGAAGATGTTGGGCAGAAACACTGTGATATTCACATCATTTACATTTGGCTGATTTAGCTTCTGTTTGTGTAAAGGGTGGATTTCTTTCTATTTTTTTTCAGTTATTCAGTTAGCTATGTGTATCTGCCAGACCAAGATTTAACTAACAAAAGATAACCTTTGCATAAAAATTTGCCCTTTTGGGTAAACAGGAGCAGAAATTATTTTATACTTGAAAAATGTATTAGAAAATAGTAAAATCTATGTATATACAACACCATTTTGAAGTATACCATTTTTACTCCAGTGATCTGGATTTAGACACAATAGACTGGAATGGCCATGTATTCAAATAGCAACTCAGGCCTACGACTGCTCATGCCTCCTCCAAACACATTCCCACAGCTATCTTTTGCATCCTTTCCCATTCTGTCATGTGAACATGACACTCTGTCAGAAGTTTGTTTCTATGGTTTGTGCTCAACTTGCTCCATAGCAAACTCACCTACCTGCCACATACAGTGCAGCTCACACCCCAAATTAATAATTGTTATTAATCATAATGTTTTTAACTTCCACCATGAGCCATACAGACTGCACCCAATTACAGCAGCAGATCACAACTCAAACAGGACCATGCAGTAGAGCAGCTCTTGTCTCCTAGTAGCAGTGTGGTCTCCTGAAGTGGTGGCTGCTGGCACTGTGTGGCTGGAGAAGGCTGCCAGGGCAGCAAGCTCATTACACTGTCCTGACCTTGTTCCCAGTTTGCTCTTCCCAGTAGGGCTGAGTTACTTCTCATTGCCCCATTTACCACAAGAGAAACAGAAGGGTACACTTCAGGAAAAAAAAAAGTTTCAACTACAATTTCGTTTCTGCCTTTCCTCCACCTCAAAGATGATACAAATCAAATGCACCTCTCTATTTCAGGCATATATTATAATTTTAAACCAGTGGATCACTCTTCTGGCCTAGGGCAGAAGACAACTCTAACTAAAATCTCTCCTGTCCTGAAGATGCTTGTCCAAGACTACTCTTCTACCTCCTCAGGAAAGGAGCACTTACTGCCCTGTTTATTTTTGCTCTTCAAGCAGCCTTCTCTACCTCTAGACTGTTAAACAGTTTTCTAGTTGTATCTTTTGTCCTGTGTCTAAAAGAAACAGATACAAAGTCATGTCATAAGGTGATGATGAAACAACAACCACATTGTTCTTCCATGTAGTGGTGATTGTGGTTTGCCAGGAAGGTACCATAGGTGGTTTTTTTTTTTTCTTCCCATTAACAAACTACAGTCCGGGTTTACAGGTAAGGCATTTGTCCTGCTGCACTTGCTCTTAGTCACCACAGGAGGAGTGACATCTACAGTCTACAACAATATCTATCAAAACACACTGAACTGGTACAGCGGCTTCTGCTTTGTTTTGTCTTTTCTAGTCAGCTGCATGAGTTTCCTCCCTTTAAGGTAAGGAATAGAGGAAGGGTATTGTCCAAGCAGACATACTGTATTTTCTCCATGCTGAAGTGTGTAATACAGATAGAAAAAAAAAATTAATAATTTTAAAATCTGAGTTTAAAAAGACAAAAAAATAGAAGAAACAATTATCTTGCAAAAACAAGCTGACAAATATCAAGGAGGTTCAAAGAATGAAACTTGCAAGTGATCTATCCAATGTTTTTAATCTTTTTCATTTAATGTAACATAAATTACTGTAAGGAGGAATACTTGGCAGAGCATTAGGGCTAATAATTGCAGGGGACAAAGCTTTCGCGCCAATGTAGCGCTTGATATTGTGAAAGCAGTAGCAAGTAGAGTGAGGGAATAATCCTCCACAAAGTGACGTTTATTTGTTTTGTTGTTTCTGTGTGGGTTGTGTTTTGGGGTTTGGTTTTTTTTGTTGTGTTTTGGTTTTTGTTTTGTTTTAATCCATTACAGGTTACTTACTGTGATAGAAAAGAAACATCTGAGTCTCCCTCAGGTGTTCCTTTCAGAGAAACCATTATCCCTTAATGAAGGAAATGGTTACATCTCTGATCCATTGAATTTGCTCAAACATGCAGCTACAGAGTAAATAAGAGGTACAATGTGAAGAGCAAGTTTTAAGCACAAAATTAGTTTAATTTGAAGAAATAAAGCTAAAATTGCATCTCCTACTACTCCTACAGAATTTTTGAAGGATCTCTCTCCAAATCTTACTTTGCCCATCACCCCACCCTAGGACCTTCCAGCATATTCCTTTAGTAGAAACAGTGTGACTCTTCCAAAGTGAATTGTGGCAATACCAGTATTTAATTCACGCAACAACAGTATTTTTATTCAGATATAAGACAGGTACTGGATAGTCTAGTGTCTGATCCCAGGCAAAATCATTGTGAAGCTTTTGTGATTTTTCTTAAAAATTACAGCAAAAGGCAGTAGGTTTAAAGGCACTATGTATAGTGTTTGCTGTGTTATCACTTAGGAAGAAAAGCAAAAGCAGCTCCAAGGAAAACTCATACATCATCAGCTCTGCTTTGTCTAGAGTACCAAAACCCAGAAAGGCATGTGAACACATTTTGACACTTGGTGTCAGCAGGACTATGAGTGAGAGGAAGGCTACTCTATATCCATCATGCCCTGGCTCTGCTTTCCTCCTCATATTTTCCAGGAACAAGAGTGACTTGCTTCTTATGTGCAATCCTGCTGTTTAACAGTGAGTCACTGCTAGCTACTCAATCTTTTTTAATACAGGTTCCAAATAGAAGTTAGCTCCATTATCAGCACAAACTGGTTGTTAGGACTTGAGGGCTGAAAGATGACAAATGATGGCAATGTCACTGCTGGTACACAAAGAGTAACTTAAAGCAGCTGGCAGACCCTTGAGAAGAATCACATGAGCACTCAACCAGTTTCAAACATTCCAGCAAGGTTTAAGCTAAAGAAGTGGTGGCAGAAAAGCAAAATGTAGTTTGAGAAAGTAGTTTACTAGCTTTCTGGTAACCTGCATCTTTGTTCCTCTTTACAGCATTGTGGCCATCAAACATCGTTCAGCTGCTGGCTCTCTTCAGATTCTGACTGAGTGACAAAGCTATATCAGCTAAAGCACCTTTTGGTCTGGAGCAGCTCTCTGAGCTACACAAGTGGAATCCCCCAAGTTGCCATCATTACAGGAAGCATCTCATTTGTGTTTCCATTTCACAGCATGTCAGCCTCTCCAGCCATTGAGCTCATGCAGGACAAAAGAAATCTGCCTAATTTCTGCAGCACACCACCTTGCAGAGCATAGTCATGGGCCATTGTACACGAGTAGTCTTCTGAGCATTTTACTTTCCTGCTAGGCTGGTTAGCAATAGCCCAGGGACAAGAACAGGGTAGAAATGAAAACAGCACTTCTAGATGCATCATCCAATGTGGAAGGGGAAAGCAGAGGATTGGTTTTCTATTAGTTCTTCGTCTGTTCATTCAGAAACCTCAGGGCAGTTCTGTGGCTTTGGCTGATGAAGCTGGGGTCCACAAGCTTGTTAGGGGAAGGACACATCTGCTCTCTGAGGGCTGCAGAAGAGGTGTCAGCCTAGCTGATCAATGTTATATAGAAGGCTATTAAATACATAAACACCACCCTAAAGTGAATGAATAAGGCTAAGATTGGTAATACAATAAAATATTCCTGAACAGATGTTCCTGCCTTCATTTCTGGGAGATTGTCCAATGCCAGTACCAGCATTTCAGCACACACCACCAGGATGTACTGCTCTTGGAACAGGTTAAGAGCAGCAAACTACTCCTGCAGGCTTTACAACAGTATAGGGACACTGATGGCAGACTAGTCACCCTGTTACAACAACTTTATTCCGGGTTGAAACTGATACAAAAAGAACCTCATACAACACAGCAACTGGCGTATCAGTTAAATCCAAACATGATTCAAAAGACTGGCATGCCCCATTCTAAATTATGCATCTACTTAATCCTTGTTAATTCAATTAGTATGTAAGTAGCTTCCAAGCTCCCTAACTAAGTAAGGCAAGTTAAAAGCCCTTCAGTAACTGAAATAATCTAGGGGCAAATCAGGCAGCTTCAGTTTGAGCAAGGTGTGCAGCAAGCAAAAGTTGATTATTCACAACTTCTTATTCTCAAGAAGCTGCTCCCACCTCTGCTCCACCCACACATAGCTTGCAAGTTTTTTTCAGGTCCAGGCTTCACTGTGAAGTAACACCAGATGTACTACAGCATCAAACTGACAACTCTTTGTTAAATCAGTAGTGGAACAAGATTTTAAGGGAAGAGTATTTCTGCAATAAGATAGTGAGCTGCCCAAACTAAGTGCACACATTTCCATGGCAAAGACTGCAAAAAAATGAAACTTTATATTCTAGGTAAAGGAGTAATCTTTTAATATATTTATTGGTCCATTCCATTAAATTAATTGAGGTAATCAAACAGTGCATTTAAAAAAAAAACCAAACATACACACTAATAAAGAATAACAAACAGTTTTACCTCAAAGTTTTTTCTCCATCAATACTAGCTCCATAGTAAACAATGCACAAAGTATACTTATACAGAGATATAAGAAAGGGTATAGAAACGATTCCAGCACCAGAAGGCAAGACAACATTTCCTAGCCTGCAAGTCTGAACAAAAGCACAATTGCCAGATTTGTACAAGTGCAGGAAGCAAAAGCTTCCTTCCCATTTTTACATTGTTAACTACCTAATTCACACAGAAACAAGTCTTTTCACAGCTTTCATTTTGTTTTTTAATGGCATGAACAATTACACTATTTCTGGCAAGTGGAAAGAGGAGGTTGAAAGAAGAGGCTGGGCTGTCAGCCAACACCCTTTTGGTCCCCAATACTGACACCTTCAACAAGGAGAGGGGTGAGATGCACATCTAGTCACAGTCAGCTTCCCTTCACCTGCATAGCCCAACTTTTCCAACTTTAAGGAGGGACAGAGGGAGGCAGGCACAGAGGGAAAGACAAGGACAGTGCTGCTCTATTTTCATATACTGAAGACAAAAGCACTTTGTTTGCTCTTGTAAGACTGTCCCTCTGCAATGTGTCTCCCTGTGCAGTGGAAATGTGGCACTGGCCCCAACCTTGTTGCTTGATATGAAGGTACAGATACATAATCCAGCAGCAGTGTTAATAAAATGGTTTTGCTTCCAAGTACAGAGTACCAAGGCCTTCAAAAGTAGTCTGGGACAGTGACTAGCCTTTACCCTTTTAACATGCTACTTGCATAAGGGTGACCAACTTCTGCCTTTTTTGGCAAGTGCATTATTTTCTGCACAAGTACTATGTCTTAGCCATGCAACCTTAAAACCAGCTTAGGTCATTACTGACTACTTGTACAAGTTGGATAACCTGGCAAAACTCTGAAGTACTAAGCATAGAATTAAGCACTGCCATTTTATTCCATAAAATTGATTAAATAGAACTCACAGAAAGATTAAAATGCAACATTCACACTGCCAGAAGGCAAGTTTATTCCTGTGATCCCCAGTTTTACTTTACAAAGAAAAAAAAAAAATTTCTTGCAAGTAGTAGCAATTCCCCTACCCTAAAAAAAAGACCTCATTTTCCCTATTTATTTGTTGTCGTAGTAAAGGTTAATATACCATGGGAAAGACTGTTCTACCTTCAGAATTTAAGAAGGCAGAACATATAATGAGCTAGTTTAGTCTATGCAATTTTGCTCAGTGGTTATCAGCACCAGGATTTTAAAGAGTCTGCAACATTAATCATACTCAGTTAAATTGTGCAAATTTTAACAAAAGCACAGCTCCTGTTAAAGCCCTGAACAGTTCCTGGTGGGCTGGAACCGTTTTGTACCTTGGCATCTGCAGGACCAACCTCTGAAGGTTGCATCACAAGCAGGCTGTGCAGACACACTGCTGCAGGCTACCTCACCGTACCTCTGTGGAACTGTCTCTGTCGCTTGTGCTTTGCAGATGGTTCTTTCTACCACTTATCCCACTACTTTATCCTTAGCACGTGTCAGTGTGACAAAAATCCAAGCAGACTTCAGTGAAGAATTCATAGTTTATTCTTTGATACAATTCACATCAGAAGATTTCATGTCTTTAGGGCAACACCTATACCTTTTCATTTTTCAATGGATACCTGAAAAAAACATGATGTTTCAACATCTCTGTTATTGCAAGAGTTAGAACCTAGTAAGGATACATATAAACAATGCACAGTTCGTTACCAAGCATGAAAACAAGACCTCAGTGCTTGCTTTATTGTGCTGGTGCCAGTTAAGAGAAAAGACATCCCAGAAATTACACAGCAGTAACCAGGACAGCAGTGACACATCCCTGTAAGAGGGAACTTGGTCTGGCTATGCATTACAAGGAAAAATCAGGCTAATTTAAGGACTGTTGAAGTACCCACGTGATGGAAAGGGTGCAACCACTTTTGACATCATTTTAGCGCATACATAGAGGGTAACATTAAGTGACTGAACACTCAGTAAGATAGTCAAAGATGAAGGCCCCACGCTACTCTCACTTCCCTTTACCAACACTTTTCTTTTACTTTTCACATGCAGACCACCCAAAGGACAGACTGTAAGAATTACAGGATAACATGCCAAAGTGTCACTAACAGTTCAGATCTTGACCTTTCCCTAAGAGCAGTTAAGTACATTTTTTATATCTTGAGGAGTTTCCAGTTATAATGTAGTTCTCTCATTTGGCACTACTGCCTCCAACAGCTAGGATCCTTCCCACACCTCACAGCCTCTCCCATGGTTATCTAGTGAGGTACAGAAGTTCTTTATAAAGACAACACCTCCATAGGAGATGAGAGACCCACTAAAATACACCCTTCTTATACTGAATCAATTCTTGCAGAGGACTCCTCTTTTGAATGTTAAGTTTTAATACCCCTGTAGGGACTTAAGAGATTTTAGTGTTCCAGATCATGTAAGAAATCCTATTAGTGACCACAGCCTGAGACACATGTTCCAACCACTCCTCAAAATCAACTTGCAGGTGTCACAGAGCCACATACTCCAACAGGGAAGCACAAAGCATGCTTGCTTTCAACAGCTTAGCCAGAAAGGGGGTTTTCTGGTATCAAACCAGACTTTGGATGAGGACTGGTTTAAAAATCTTATTACACAATCAGTAGCATCAGATTAAAGAAAATTTAAGTTGCTATACAATAGCTCCAGCCTCAACAGTTACACATCAATTTGAACTTCACTTGGTACTCCCCACTCATGAACAGTTGCAATGTCAATTGCTTTATTCCCCAGAAACACCACCCACTTCATTTTGACATAAAACTAAGAAGGAACAGTACCTCAGTGTTGTAAGGCATCAGAATAAACCTATTCACCTGTAGGGGAAAAAACCAACAAACAATTCACCTTTTCTACTAATTTTTTCCTTTTTTTTTAATGAGGTGAAGAGAAGATTGTCTAAATATTAGTCCAAGTTATATTTTACTTGATTCCAAATGATGTTGCAGAATCAACTACAAAATTCCATTTACCACACAAGAATGAGTTCAAAAAACCACATTTATCTCTGTTGGAGGGATATAGGGAAGACTGTAACCCTAAAGGTCAGACTGCTAAACAGTATAGAAGTGCTTATTTTAGATGGGAAATGTTGAGAAGACATTTGGTTACTGCTTCAAGATAGTCAAGCACTTCCCTTGCATAACAAGAGTAGTTTGTCATTCTGGACTTAACAGCAACTTAAAGCAGAGTTCTCATTTACAGCAAGCAAGTGTGTATTGACGAAATGTGAGCTTAAGCCAAAAAACATAGTTTATTTAGTACCACAGAGTTGTCAATTGAGGCTGAGTTAAAAAAGGAAGACCTCTTAAAGTGTTTTAAACTTGACTATTGCACCCAGAGAGCACCAGCTCATTAGCCTGACAGCTTACACATTGCTGCAATAACTCACCTTAACAGTTGCTATAAAGCCACCAACCTGAGTAGAAGCAACTTCAGGTATACTTGGTGTTTACAAAAGGATAAAGCCCAAACCAGACTGGTACCTGGTAGGTCACAGAGGAAGGCAGAAGTTGCACATACTCAATTACTGCTCAGAATTTTTGCAACAGTGTTGCCAAAGATCAAGTAATCACTCAAGTTTAGCAGTAAATGCTCAGTTATTTATTTCCCTAAATCCCAGTATTACACTGATATTAGCCCCAAACCCCCTCACTTAAGATGGTTAAAACCAAAAATTATCTACATGCTGTTAAACCAAGACTCTGAGACCCTGGGAAGCATGGTAGCATTCCTAGGGGCATTAACACCAAGCAGGAATTTACTTGAGGTTGGACTGCAAAAGAAGGGAAAAAAAAGGGGACTTGCAGAAGCAGTTTCATTTCTAAAGGCCAATACAAACTACCAAAAAAATCAATCTGTACCAAAAGTATTCTTGAAAGACTTGCCATATGGTTGAGTAGAGGCAGGTATGAACACTTTGTACCTAACAGGGCACCTATCTACACCTACCATCTTGTTTAAGGCAAGTTTCACACACAAATGCTTCGTGTAAGCAAGTATTTGACACTTTTCGGCTTTTGGCTGCTGCAAAATAAAGTGGGGAGAGAAAGCGGAGTTCTGTCTTTACTACATCAGGCACCTTAAGTGACCACACCTTAAGTGGCTCTAGTTCAGAAAAACACCCAACATTTAAAGCACAGACCAAGAGAATTCTACCATGCAACTTCCAGAGCTAGTTTTATGAAAAATACACAAGAGACTCATACTTGCTTCCACCATTCCAATGCCTTGAAAGGCTGCTGTTCAATTTACTCTCACTGCTAGGCTGATTTTGATTCTCAAGCCAGTCACATGTACACTTCAGCCAACTGACATTGCTTCATTATCACCAAGGTAAACAAAGATACTCAGTATGAATCAACAGCATGCCGCACTCACAAAGACCACAGTTCATGCTTGCATCACAGGCTATCTGCATGTGGTGTTAGTATGTTCTGTCTAGGATCAGCCAAACTCCCCCACAGAAGTCTCCTGAAACTATTCTATCCTGAGGGAGCGTATGGGCAGTAGCAAAACAGAAAATATTAATTTCCAGCCTTTCCCTGTCCATCCAAAAGAAGGAATAAGGATTGGTTAGGGAGTACTGTATCATAGGAATTTATTTATTTTTTTAGCAAACAAAATAGAATGGTAATAAAGATGTCATTTGGCACCTTGAAGTAGAGTTTTATTTTCATCTTTTTTAGTGTTCCACTCATCAGTTCCTTCCAGACTAGAGAGGTATGTTTTATCAAGATCCCCATGCACTTTGACTTTAAACCCCCAATCACTCCATAGGGTAAAGAAGGAACCATTCAAGATAACTCAAAAAGATGAAACACACCCCTGTTTAAACACAGAAAGTGAGGAAAAAATTCAAATAGTTTTCAGAGCATCTGTTCCAGCCTAAGTGCAGCTGGTATTTCAGCTAACTTGACAAAGCAGTCCTTCATACAGTTCCAGTATCTCTAGTGGTACTGAGCATAGAAGTGCTAGACTGTCCATGAAGGTACTTCTTATTTGGTCTCTGGCTTGTCTTGCAATAGTGGTATAATTGACTCCCACGCCGTAAGGCACTGAAGAAAGAAATAAAGATTTTTTAAAAAATGGGTTATACATCAGTTCTTACAACTTTTGACCAACTCTTCCAGACCAACAGAAAGCAAGTTCAAGTAACGCTAGCTGGATTATTTTTGGATTTTTAGAGAAGGGAAAAAAGCATAGAATCTCAGAGCAAGAAAGTGTCCAGAAAGAATAGCTGCAGCTTCCAAACAATGCAAGCAAATTAAAGCTTTCCAAAGTCATCAGCTGGCCCAAGCCATTAAAAAAAATCATCATAATATCCAGGGTTTCCAAATATCAAGCTAGATTATTCTTAAGTGAAGAATATCACAGTTTTTTTGCTAGGCAGACAAACTGTTTCTAGTAGAAATTCACCTCTTCCTAGTCTGACAGCAGGAGAGGGCTAATTTGGACACAAGGGCAGCTACTACAGACTACCTCCAGCAAACTTATTCAAAAAACTCACCCATTTAGGGTAGGTAATACAGACAGTGTACTCTTGTACACCTATGGGACCTGAATCTGCTGCATGACAAACTAGTAGTATCTGGTATAGTAAAATAAAAGTGAGGTCTAGCTTGTGGGTTATCAGAGAGCCATGCCAGGCTTTGGAGTCATTTCCCCACACATGTGTACTTATTCTAGTCCTTACGCTGTGTATTATTACTGTCTTTCACCATGTACAGTCCAGAAGTAAAACTGGATAAATACAGACTATAGAATACATATTATTAAACACTGGGAATGGGCAAACTCATTATCAGCTCTTATATCCACAGGCCATTGTTGTGAAGCATCTTCTTCCTAATCTTGCTGATTGTACTGCAGGTGAATAGAGTATTTCTAGTTGTGTATCTTTTAGTAGGCTCTTTCCTACCAAAAAGCTTCCTCGCTGCAGCTAAGAGCAAAACTGATATGTACAGATTCAACTGTCAACTGCAGAGGCACTGCTAGATGTTCAGTGGAGTCTTAAATACCCACCTCCACAGCAGTCTCAGAAAGGAGATGAGGGTGAAGGAAGTTGTCTCACTAATTATGAATTACTGACAATGCAGACATTCACAGAATTTCTGAGGCTGGAACAGACCTCCAAGTCCAGCCTATGACCCAACACCATGACATCAGCTAGACATTAGAAGAGACAAAGGAAGTGCATAGTAATATTCCAGAGAGGTAACCTAGTATAGGAAGAAGTTTGTAAAGTAGATGCAGAAAAAAGAAATAGGCAAGAAGGTGAAGTATATCACCATGCATAAGATTAATAGCATTTAATATATCAACCACTGAATTGGGCAGCACTGTTGTAGCATGAAGGAAAACTAGATTGGCAGCATATGCAGTTAATTATCAAGGCCACTAAAAAAATCTGACACTGAATCTTAGGTACACATGCACCAACTGAAAAAGGGCAAGAGGCACTTGACCAGGTATTATTTCCAGGACTAGCACACAAGGGACAAAACTATGCACAAGGGGACAGAGATTAGAATAATTTATGCATACCAGATGTAATCTGTACAGTGTGGATGCACATTAACTCATGTAGTTTGGTTCATAAAAGGCAGAATCGAGACCTTTTTCTAGTCTGGTAGTATTAAGAGAACATGCAGTTTTCGTCTCTTTTATCACCACTACTGTTGCTCTGTAATTTTTTCAAGAATGCAAGACAGACAAGCATCCGTAATGAAGCGCTGTTACAGGGCTGCCTTGCAAAAGATTCCTAGTGTCATGCAGATCCTTCAGCATGACCAGCAAGTCAACAGATTACACTAAGTTCCTGACAAAAAGCAGCTTCCACAGCACTAGATAATCAGTTTAGAAGTCCAAGATTCTTTTATTCAAGACAGTATGAGCATTTCCTGAAGAATTATCACTGCCTCGGAAGAAAATGAACTATTCCTACAAATGCTCCAGCAGTGCCACATACCTTCTCGTAGTAATGGATGTTTTTATCTGCCATCCCCATGAGTAGCTGCCTAAAGTCTTGTCTTTTGTTGTTCTGCCATCTCTCCATATCTGCTTTCAGGTCAGCATTGAAACACTCTACTCGGTCTTGACATTTCTCTACATCTGTGGGTACCTGTAGCAAAATAAATGAAGATTTAAACTGTCACTGAACGTGCTAGACTGATGAATTAGCTCAAACCTCACTGTGCAAAGCTACAGAGGAAAGGGTAGGTTAGTCTAGTAGTTACCCTGAATAAATTCAGTTACATCTGCAGGAAAAGCCCCAGTTCTGTATTAGTGCGGAGACAAGATTGCTTAATTCATCTGTTTGAGGTGGTGAGCAGTTATGCTTGTCCATCTCTGTGCCAGATATGGAGGCAGACTGAGGAAAAGCTTGCTGGAAGGACATGAGGAAAACCATTTGGTCTAAGTAATGGGTGCTTATGCTTAGTTCCTAGTTCTCAAACTTAGCAGCATGACTACAGCTCCAGAGCAAGATTTCTTTCCTTCCCATTTACAGTTGTGCTAGGCATTTCCTGATTTACACTGGTGTGTATGAAACAACATTTAGGTTTGTCCAAAGAGCTCAACAAGAGACAACAGTGTTCCCTCCCAGACATAGTATACAAACAGCTATGTCGACAGAATAAAATTCCTAAGCCTCTAGTTTTTAGCTTCCACCTTTATCCTTACAGGCTGTCTGAAAAAAAAAAAAAAGTTCAAAGTGCTGACGATCATCACTATAGATTGGCTTATAGGCCTTTGGGCTCAACACTGGACATGTAACCATACATAAGCAGTAGAAGAAATCTTTAAGGACAGCCTATTGCAAGCCAATATAGATATTTAAATGGATTATGACAGTAGTCACCAGCCCATGATAGATGCACTTTAGGACAAAGAAGTTGGTGTTGACTAATACTCCGAGAAGGTCCTGCATCTGTTCTCTTACAAAGTTATTTGCAACACAGGAAGTATCTCCTCCATATTCATGGGATTTGAGTACACCTTTATTCACACAACTGGATTTACACTGCAGGAAGATTGGGGTTTCAGTAGCTACACACCTCCCCCATCCTCTCCAAGCACTACACTTCTGACTATAGAATCCACTCTGCTACAACTCCAGATATGAAATTCTCTCGTAGGCTTCAGACAAGAGCTACCAAGCCAATGGCTGGAAGATGGAGAACTTGCTCCCCTCGAGGCGAGTATGCCTTGTGTAATATTTATATTTACTCTGCCATCTTAACAGGAAAGTCTAGGCTATCAAGAGAAAATGTCATGAAGTCTGGAAGCAAAGCCATGTAAGATTTCTCAATCCAGTTAAGTTAATTTCTAAGCACTGACCAGCTTCCTACTTCTGCCAGGATCTGAAGCCACAATGGAGCTACAAAAAAAAAAACAAAAACAAAAACAAACAAAACCACCACCACCAAACTCCAAAACTGTTCTCTCACAGTCAGTTCTCCTGCAGGTCAGGCTGAGAGGGCTATACAAGTTTAATGCTCCAGGGGCATCCTAGTAGTCAGCAAATAGGTCATGTATGCTTTAATTGAGGAACAACAGTAATGAACTCCAGCTAAGTCTCCACAGGCATCATGAAAGCACTGTCCACACATGCACCAGTCCTATTCAGGAATGTAAATAACTTGATCTTCAAAACTGCGTCTTCTCACAGCAGAAGCTGCAAGTCAGTAGCTGAAACAAAACTTTCACTTAGAAAGTGCTTAAAAGCTGTTAGTTATCTCATACAAGTTTAATAAAAAGAGCTGATCATCTCAATGTGAGAACGACCTAACAGAGCTTTGTGAAGCCAATGTGATCATGTATAGAGTCCCAGAATTCCCTCAGTGGAGGAGATTAACAATGACAGACCCTCATTTCAGGATCTACAGGTAGGCCTTTCTTCCTCTCTTGCTTTTGTTTAGGTTGTTTGTTTTGTGGTATGATTTTTTTTTAACATTATTTATGCCAAATCAGCTAAATATGCTCAAAGGAACACAAATGCTGTCCACTGCATAACCCAGCTCATGACTCCATCTTCGTCTCAAGCAAGGCATAGGCAGGAGACATCACTGAATATAGGATGTGCTGCCAGCCACAGCTTTGAGCTATCAGCTCTTAGAGATAAGGACATTCCCTCCAGGTGGAAATGATCTGGAAATAGCAAGCTAATGCTCTATAAATGTACAAGGAGTTCTACGAGTTTGTACAAATTCATCTTGTAAATGACACAGAAGACTAATCTTAGGAAAAAAGGTGTAAGGCGTTTCCAAAAGATATGTTTATACTCTGGACAGAAGATGTTAAGTATTCAAAACATTCTTAAGATGGCTATTTAAGCACTGTGCTTTACACACTAATCACACTCACAGGCAAGATGCAAAAGCCTTTTAGTAGGTGAGAACAATTTAGCAGTTCCACTTCATCAAGTTCTTTATCAAGTCAAATGCCTAAAAATCTCATCTGTCTGGATGGATAGTCTAGGTTTAGTTCCCTCCATCCTACCTACAACTTGTTAGAATACCTGCTTATACAAAGGAACAGTGAGGAAGTAAGAGTACACCAGACAGCAGTGGGGCAGGCAAAAGACCAAAGCACAAGAGCACCACAAGATACCCAAGACATCACTATTTGTAGAGTCTGTGACAGACAAGATAGAAAAATACTGCTTTGCATTTTTATGCTTTGGTTCTCTTCAGCTTCTTTGGTTCTTTAACCCAGTCTTCTGTAAGATTAATATACAGTAGTTCTAATACTGGAAAGTTATCCATTAGTTATTAACACAAAGAAGAAAGGGAAGCAAAAAAACCCAGAGAAATGGAACAAACCCTGTTGCCATTGTTGTTGGAAGGTTACAGTGATTTAAGACAGGGCTCTGGCACATTGCTTCATGCAGAAAGCAGGTGGCAGCACAAGCACACCATTTTACAGCTTTCCTTCTGCATGAAGCCCAGCCAGAACCTGTCACCCAAGGGCACCTGCTATATCTGTTCAGCATCACACAGGAAGTGCTACATAGAAGGGGCAAAATATGTACTCTTCCACAGTCAAAACAGGTGACCTACAATACAGTTCAGCAGCACCAGAGCTTGGTCCTTAACTTGTCTAGCTGACATACTGCTGTATCACCAGGGACAGCCCTACCAGTGCTTCAGTCCCTGTCACTGAACTCTCCAACTGATTGCTGGTTTGTTATTCAAGTGTTGCACAGGTCAAAGCCACCAACCCTTCTCTGAAAAGCAGGATATCAGTAGTATGAAAGTTACTAGACAGGTTATGTATGTTCATACCTAGGTCTTTATTTCACACCAGCTTGCCAACAACTAACTTTTCCCCCAGAAATTGCTCATACTGCAAAGAAGCCTCAAGACCCAGTCAAAGTAAGTTCCATTTCTCCATTCTTAGGAATTAATGTAAGTGAAAGCCCAAATTACTTTTTGTAAAGTAGTTTCAAGTACTAACCTTTGGACGGTCTTCTTTTTTCAAGGCTACTGCTTCTAGTTTTGCTTCATACTCAGCTTGAACTTGGTCTCTCTTCTTCAGCACATTCTGTAGGCAAGAGAAAAGAAATCTGAAGTCAGATTTTCAGACTTACTTTGTCTTATACTAGGGCATTTAGGGAGTAGCTTTTAAAAACAAAGAGCACTTGCTCTCCAGCAGCTGGCAGGGTCAAATAACAATGAACTTTTAGACAAGCTGGAGGCATGCAACCTAAAAGCGGTCATGTAACCATGAATACAACCCTAATTAAATTCAATTGACCAGATGATCTATTATTAGCCCAAAAAGGATATAAACAAAAGCATCCAAACTGTCAAGCACCAGTGCAAACCTTCGGATAGCCTCAAGCAGCAGATAGAGTAGGCTAAAAGTCAGAAAGGCCACCACAGAAGCTATCACATCTCCCTTTTCACTTACAGACTCCTCAAAGTCCTTTATAACAAAGTGTTACATTGTCATGTTAGAGCAAACAAACTTTGGGGTTTGATTAACTGGGGGGGTGGGGGGTGGGTGTGTTGGTTTAATTAAAAACAAACAAACAAACCAACCACAAAACCACAAAAAACCAAACCAAACACAAAACAAAACAAAAAAAACCCCATATTTTTCTGGGAAAAGCACTGAACTACCCAAGTGAGTTTCACAAGCAGTAAGTATTTTATTAATGGAGCATCCTCAAATAGAAAGAATACCCTTCCAGACTTCCACTAAGGTTGTACTACAGTCTTAATTTAAAAGCAATCACAGAAACTATTTCTAAGAATACACTACTAAAAATTAAGCAGTTCGTGTCTACAAGTGTGAAACTTACTTCTTCAGTCTTCACAAGGAAACAACTATTAGTTTTTTCTAACTTAATTGATGCTAAGTTATTATCAAAAATGTTCAGAGATAAGTTGGCCACCACTCATTGCTGAGACACTTGCAAATTTGAAGTTCTCTTGGAGCTATCTTGGCCAGTTCATGCTTCATTTCTTCCCTTCTGCCACTCAGAAGGCATTACACCGCTAGGACGAAAGGAGGTAACTAGTCAATTCATTTCAGATGAGGCTACTAAAGCAGGACAAGTCATGTGCACTGCTGCCTATGAAATAGTTGTTTAAAACAGTAGTTCTCAGAGCTCTAAGAACCAGTCTAGACAAGAACTGTTTCCTAATTAAAGATGTATAAACCCTGTACCTATAAATCATCATCTTCTCCCTGCACCCTCTTAAGCCAAGGGAAGGGCACCAGTGCAGCTGCTCTAGAGTATAGATAAGAGATGTTGCAATCAATATTCTTAACAAATGTCAGTCCATGATAAGTGAGAATGGCACCCCATGCACAAAGTTGCTATTGGTTTAGGAAAAAAGGGGACAAAACTTAAAAATTCATCTTCAACCACTTACATCCCTTTGGCAACAAAAGGGATTAGCAAGAGAGCATGTCATTAGTTGTGTTCACATGAAAAAGCACTATTTTTCCAATTCCTTTTGGAATCTAAGCAATTATGTGCAATAACCCTTAAGTGACTGCAGTTACCAACGCAACAAGAGCCTGAGCTATTTAACAGGTATTTCTACTTTGTATTGCCTCTTGAACCTGAGCCAATTAAAATTTCTTCTCAGAAAAACCAACTATCCCCAGCAATTGCATTCAGCCTTTAGGAGCCTGAAGCTAGTGCAGCAAGCTGGATCTGTACCAGGAGTAC
>JANIJG010015245.1:29511-41822 GCA_024611175.1 Megaceryle torquata | reverse complement strand
ATTAACATGTATCGGCATATTAGATTCAAAGGGCAAGTATCTCATTTCTCCTTAAGTGCTCAAGTCCATCCACTGTGGACCATTAATAATATGCTTCCGGATAAAGCTTTAAGTATCCGTTAATGGCTGAACTGTAAGCGATGAGAAAAATACAGCCTTTCCTTTCACTTGTCTCATTTATGAAAGCCTCCTCTGGCACCTCCGCAATCTCTTTTCAGTTGTAGATCCCAGGGCATTAATGTTCAGCAGCTCCTCCGAAGCTTCTTTTCTCAAACTGCAATCCCATACCACTTACACAGCTCATAGTTTCCTACTACAATCAGATCTCACAAAAGGACACTTATTTACTGCTCACCTATAAACACAGGTGATTCACGTGGTGCTTGCTTTAAACATGCATTAGAAGTAATGTCCAGGTACACAGCTAGGCATCACATCATCTGAGAAGCCTTTTCTGGCAGTGTTAAGCATACAGAGTTCACACATTTTAATATCAACACTGAATTATATAGAGCAGAACCTGCCCACTGCACTTGCCTCCCAGGGGAACACCAGTGTACCACATAACACATGGTACCTCACATTTGCTGACAAGGGCCTCGTTGTACCAGGAACTGAGATGTCATCTGGCCATCTCATACACAGCTGTGTTTTAGAAATGGTCTCTCCTAGAGACTACTAGCACACACTTTTAACTCAAGCCCACAATGCCAGCCTCTACCCACTTCTGCGAGTCTTTCAAAGGAACCCAGAGACAGGACTTCCCTGGAGTCAGGCAGTATTTGTTTCCACTACTGGGTTTTGCCTCTGTACATGCAGCTCTCTGAGGCTGCCCACCTCAGTACAACAGTGCTCCAGAATACAATAAGGTGAACATTCACCTCTAAAACAGTGAGGATAACCTGGCAGTTCTTACTTTGAGGGACCTTCTAGAGACTGCTCTACAAATAGATTCCCACACCTATACCTGGTGTACAGACAAAGCTATCAAGGTTGCACTGAGCTCCTCATGCTTAAAGACTTACTTTCCATTAAGTAGTCTGTCCAAAAGCTGTGCTCTGAAAGACTAAAACAGAGTCTTGTTTCACAAGCAGATCTCACAGCAGCTGATGAATAGGACTGCACTGTTAGTGAAGAGGACAGTTGCAGCAGAGAGCTCTTGCACTCTAAAAGTACCCTCCTTTAGAGTTACTCAGTTCTATGGAGTCTGAGATGATTACTGCAGAAACAGCAACAAACCAACGTTCTCTAGCATAAGTAAAAATGCACTTGCTATGACCTGAGAGATTTCAGTTTTGGTTTTTGGGAGTGAAGGTAAATAGGAGGTTTGCCTTGGCTAGCAATAGTTACTACTTTTCAGACAGAATAAAGCTAATGAGATGCCCAGATGGATTCTTATCTGCTAGGAACTGCTATTTTGCAAGTGGGGTTTCTAGATCCAACCAGTTCCAAAGCACCAACGCAGTAAGTATGTTCAGTCCATTACCAGAGAACATCTGAGAGGAAGAGTGAATCCATTAGGGCACTAGAAAGTCAATCTAAAACTAAGCTAAGCAGCAAGGATTTCTTCAGCTTGAAGAGGTACTTCAGGCAGTTGAACACCACTTACTGAAGGAAGAGTGGCAGTAGCAACTTCCAGCTGCACTGTCTGTTAGCTTGGAGACTGCACTTAGCATCTTTGCCGTCATCTGAGACAAGAGCCCTTTTAGAATGGGGCTCTCTGTAAGCCTACAGGTAGTTCATCTGGAAGTCTTTAATGCTGCTCTCCCTGCGGTAAGTGGTGTTTACTACCTAAAGGACCTTTTCAGCTGAAGAAACCCTTGCTTCTTAGCTTAAATAAATAAATAAATAGATAAATCCCTGCCACATTTGTGAAAAGCAGCTCTCAACTCAGCTTGACACTTCAGATACCATTTACAGTAGGCCATGGCATTTGTAGCATCAAAAGTCTCTGCTAAAAGCTTTAACCATTAGCCTCTTGGCTCTGTTTATTTAAGTATACACACCCCTCTTCCTACAGAATAAGTCACAGAATTTCTCATGTTGGAAAAGACCTGAAAGATCATCAAGTCCAACCTCAACCTAACCATACTACTCTGACTCTAACAACCCACCGCTAAACCATATCCCTGAGCACCATATCCAAATAATTTTTAAACACATTCAGGGACGGTGACTTAACTACTTCCCTGGGGAGACTGTTCCAGTGCTTAACAACCCTTTCTGTGAAGTTTTTCCTGATATCCAACCTAAACCTACCCTGGTGCAACTTGAGGCCATTTCCTCTTGTCCTGTCACCAGGGAGAAGAGACCAACCCTGCTCTCAATACAGCCTCCTTCCAGGTAGTTTTAGAGAGCAATAAGGTCTCCCCTCAGCCTCCTCTTCCCCAGGCTAACCAGACCCAAGCCCCCTCAGTCAATCCTCATAGGGTATGTTTTCCAAACCCTTCACCAGCCTTATTACCCTCCTTTGGACCTGCTCCAGCACCTCAATGTCCTTTTTGTATTTGAGGTGCCCAAAACTGCACACAGGACTCGAGGTGAGGCCTCACCAGTGCCGAGTACAGGGGCAGGATTACTTCTCTAGTCCTGCTGGCCACACTATTCCTGATACAGGCCAAGATGCCATTGGCCTTCCATGCCACCTGGGCACACTGCTGGCTCTTACTCAACTGACTGCCAATCAATACACCAAGGTCCTTTTCTGCCAGGCAGCTTTCCAGCCACTCTTCCCCAAGCCTGTAGCATTGCCTGGGGTTGTTGTGACCAAAATGCAGGACCTGAGACTTGGCCCTATTGAAACTCATACATTTGGCCTCAGTCCATAGATCCAGTCTGTCCAGGTCCCTCTGCAGATCAACACTGCATCCCAACTTAGTGCCATCTGCAAACTTACTGAGGGTGCATTCAATCCCCTCATCCAGATCATTGATAAAGAGGTTAAACGGGAGTGGCCCCAGTACTGAGCCCTGGGGGACACCACTCATGACTGGCTGCCAACTGGATTTAACTCCACTGACCACAACTCTTTGGGACTGGCCATCCAGCACCCTGCATCAAAGCTTCCAGCAACACCCAATACTTGTGTGTTAACAGTCCTGTAAAGAAAATGCTCCTTGTTTATGGTGGGGTCAGTATGGTGACTATGAAAGCTAAGAGTATTAGTGCAAAGTCTTCTGCAAGAATACTTCAGCCA
Source organism: Megaceryle torquata (assembly GCA_024611175.1). NCBI lineage: Eukaryota > Metazoa > Chordata > Aves > Coraciiformes > Cerylidae > Megaceryle > Megaceryle torquata. Next base: position 38,626 of record JANIJG010015245.1, on the reverse strand, counting down.
GGCAAGACATGAGACATACAACCACCTATCTAAAGCTGGGAAATTAAATCTGCACTAAGTGTTTCAATTCTCAGTTTGTAAAGTGTAGGACAACTAAGGTTAAGATGTGGAAGGACTACCATATTCAGACTGTAGGTTTACAATAGACTATTAGACTATCTAATAGACTATCTCTAAAGTACCATAGCCTTACAGTGATTGTTCCAAGTATCAGAAGGAATCTGTCTGTTAGTACGCTACAGAGGGACTGCTTATGTGTACCATAGGCATGTGGTGAAAAGCTCTAAACAGATGAAGTAGGTTTCAGTTTTCAGTGCAGGTAACTAAGCAATTATTTTCCACATGCAATGGCACTAAATACCAGTGCTCCTTAACTTCAAGAGAACTAAACCTGCATTGAAATAGCTTTTATTATTTTTGTATAAGCAGTAAGATATCAAGATCTTAGGGGGATTAAGAGTTCCAGGAAAACATCTTTAAGCAGTTACTTGGCATGCAGAACTTAAAACTTTACAACAGACATGTCCTGCCTAGGGTATGGGGATGAGAGAGGAAGCAGTGTCTCATTTGGACACGTGGTTCTAAAAGGAGCTGCCCAACCCTGCTACATACAAGTACAGAAGCTGTTAACTCTACCTTTTCTGCAGGGCCAGGCACTGACCCAGTAGTGAAGAGGTAAGCCATGCCTGACTTTCTAACAATTCTAAGAGAAGATCCTAGGCAGCAACAGGATGTCTCCTATAGAGCATCACTTGCCACTCCCCCATACTTGGTGTACACCCTAGCACTACCAACCTTAGCTTGATGGAAGAGCAACACAGATAGATAACGCTACCCACGCAGTATCCTGCTATTAAGCATACCTAATTTTGTTCTGATTATCAAATTAACTTCTACTTAAGGTATTACTTCCCCACTTTTCCCACCACCAGCCTTCTCACTGTTTGAAAGAATGAACTCACTGATACATAATTCCATACAGTGACAGTGGCTTCTGCCACAGGGCTTTCTTTACCTTCATCGATTCTGAGTACAATATATATTCCCTAAGCACAGGCAAAAAGTCTTCTGTCATGTCTTCACTGAGTTCTTCAAGAGCCGTGCAGCAGTTCCCAATACAGGCAGACACCCCCTCCAGTTGCTCTGATAGCTCAACCTCCAGCCCTCCCCAGGTTGAATAAACAGGTCCATATTCTCGTAGTTCCACCAAGTATTCTGTAAGAGGCAGATGGAAAAGCAGATTAACAGAGTAAGAGTAAGGCACTGCTAACACTCATACCAAACAGGAGAAAGTATGCACCAAGCTTGGCAAACATTAACACTCCCAGGAGTCAAGTTTTGTGTTGTATTATGTTAATGGACAGAGCTCTATGGCTGCACAGGTGACAGGTTCAAGTTGCCCTCTGCTTAACTCACCATTCCTACAAGCTTTGAAAACAAAAGACACTTGAATCTATGAAATAGCCAAAGTTGGGGGGTTTTGTTGTTTTTGTTTGGTTGGTTTTTGTTTTGTTTTTGTTTTTTTCCTTTTCTTTTAAACCTATGTAAAATTTGGCTATGCTAAGACAGGTCTGTAAAAGTTATCTTTGTCTAGGAATTACATTGGTACTCTTCCAGATGGAATCTACAGGTTTTTCCTCCTCCCAGAAGGCTTTCCAAACATAACTCTCATATTAAAGTAGGTTGGTATAACAAGAGCGATTTCAAAAGAACTTGGATAGTTGAGCTAAGAGAATATACTACATTAGGCTTGGGGCCTGTTTTAAATCTACAGGAATCACTAGATTTTGCTCTGTGTGTGGCTCATTACAGGCCAGAATCATTGACACAAGTTGTACTGGTCATGTCATCAACTGGAAAAAATATACAAAGCACTCAGACTGAAGTATTATGACAGAGCATCTTGTGTCCTTACCCAACTGTTCCTTGATAATCCGTTGTGCTATTCTGTCAATGGTACCAAGCTTTAGAGAGAATGTGTCTAGATACTCCCCAATGGCTGCAAACTCCAGTGGCCGACTTCTCAGTTTGTAGCCTCCTGTGACATATTTGACAGACTCCCCCATCTTTGACAGTAATGCCATTCCTTGTTTCTTGTAGGCATTAAGATCCTAGGGAGTTTAAAAAAAAAAAAAAAGTTTAGAAATATTTCAATTACATTTTCAAAGATTAATACTGTGAAGAATATTTTCCAGTCAAGATCAAATCTTGTGAAGGCAGGAGATTACACGTGACATGTAGCCTTGGACAAAACCTCACTTTGTACAAGTTGTACAGCTGAGCACAGCTGCAAGACTGCCTCTAGATGGAGCTAAACTCTCCAGGAGAATGGCGTGAAGTACATTATTTCCCATGTTCCCATGGGACTTTCCCATGTTCCTGTACTGTCACCAAGGAAGTAAGTGATATTAACAGCTCCATTTCCACCGATACTGTTCATGCCATTCATTCACACATACTTTTAAGTCATGGCCCAGAATACCAACACTATGTAAATGCACCAGCTGGCTATGGTGACCCAGTACGGAGCTACATATTGCATGCCTATTTGGTCAGCAGCCTCCTTACACCAGTTGTGTGGTCAGACAGGAGGCAGGGGAAGACTATACACAGGAAAAGCACAGCATGCAGATACTAGCACAGCTTTTCTGCAAGACAGGCTGCAGCTCGGCTGGGTCAGATGTAGCCAGGTTGCCTGCACAGAAAGCTTAAACTGCCTTGCCAACGTCTTACACGTTTGCATAAATCAACATTCAGACAACCTATGTTAACAAGGTTGTTTACCTACAATCTTCAGGGGATTTCACCTTGACAGCACATCAGAAAAAAAAAAAAAAAAAGTTTTTAGTTAGGAAAAACGCCGTCCATTTTGCACTTTATTCCTTCCAGCAGGGGTCACTATCCAACATCTCGGAACAGGCTTGCTTAGGAGCAATAACAAGGTTATCCTATGCAGCCTGAGGAAGAGATGTTTTCAAGCCAAGTAGGAAGACCTGTAGAGGTCAAGAATCAAGACAAGGTATTACAAACTAGACTAAAAGCTTAGGTGTTCTGTAAGAAAATGCAGGAGGAATCTTCAAAACATGTACTATGGTATTCTTCCCAAGTACTCAAACAAATGTCAAGTCTGATTAAGAGAAGCCAACATCTTAACTACTATAATTTTGAATTGTATTTACATTTAGATGTGGTGGTTCCTCGACTCTGCCTTCTGTGTATCCTAAGCACTACCTGTAAGCAGGTATCAGAATCAATGATGCCAGCTTGTATGGCATAAAAATGCCAACCTTTTAACTCAAGATTATTCAACTCTTGAGGATCCTGGTGTGTTACTGGTCCAGAGAGAACCTGAAGAAAAGGTTGTTTCCTCTTTTTCAGCCAGGAGGTGGTCTCATGTCTTTTTGCAGTAACTAAATTCTGAAGTCCTAACACACTGAGCTGATGCTTCACTGCTGCAATCCAGCACACTCCAACACTGAAGACAGACAGAAGAACAAGTGTACTCTTGTCTCAGTCTCCCTGGGAGCTCTGTGCTCTCAAGGCAAGCCTTGCCCAGGGTTCAGGATAAAGCCCTTACCATTCATTTTACTGGGGTGGGAGAAGATGAGAAGCAGCTAAGAAAACTGCATCAGACTTGGACAGTTGAAAAGCAGAACAAAAGTATCTGACATTTAACTATCAAGGTGCTAAACAAATTCCGCATTTCTGGCTTATTCAGTAGTCAAGTTCACCACAGAGGGGGAATAAAAGGGAACTGGAGACTGAGTGTCACATTGCCAGTAATCAGAGCACGAGTCTAAAATGAGCTCAAATTATCAAATTAAGTGTTAACATTTGAGTGAGCTAGGATAACGTGACACTGGAAAGGTGTGCTTTTACAGCTCTCCTCACTTATTCAGGTCAAACCCAAGCACAACCACAGGTCCTCCTAGTCTTATTTAAAATACAGTTCAAAAGACAGCCATAGAAAATTGCACCGTTTCTGCATAAGTCACACAGAAGATGAACCTGAAGTTGCTAATTGAGAACGAACAAGAATGAGGTCTTCATGCTTACTTTTGCAGGCAATGAGTGCAAGCAGTATAGGAGGCACATACAAGAAAACTCAACAGACTTGCCAGCTTTTGTGCAAGAGATCTCTCTCCTCCTGCACTTCCCTCCTACCCAAAAAAGGATTTAAAAAAGTCTATAGAGTTTTCTAAATTCTGAACCCCTCATGCAACAGAGGAGTATGTTCTAGACACAGGGATACAAAACAAGCAGGTCTGGAAACCTGCCTTTGTAAATCTGCAGACCGCCCCTCCCTTCATGCAAAGGGAACCCCTAGAGTTGTGACAGAGGGGTCTATCACACACAACATTCAGAGTCCCCAACAACTCCAGTATTTTAGGGAAGTTCTTACTTGCACATGTAGTTTTATTAATGCCTTTTTGCCTTCATTTCAAAAGAGACTGCTAACTGCCTGTTCTGTTGTTCCTGTCAATGACTCTATTTGGAAGTTACTGGCTTACCTTGGCTGTGAGAAACACGTTGAAGTGCTCATTAAAAGAAAGTACTGGGTGATCAGTAATTCTCTTCAAGAATTTGTCTAATGCTTTCCTCCTTGTCTCCACAAACTCTTCAGAAAAGCGATCAACAACACCCTTCACTACAAATTTCTCAGGAAGAGGCTGTCAGAGAAAAACAAAATGCACATGATTCAGTATACCAAAAACTTGCTTCTGCTATTTGGAAACATACAAAGCAATCCAACTCCAGTCTTCACAGGAACAGAAATGTTGATTCAGAGAAAGCCCTGCTCTGAATTACCCTTTAGTTGCTCTGAGCTAATGCTATCAATTCTAATGAGTGGCCTTAGTGTGAGTAGCATCTGGGTTTCATTGGTGTAAAGCTCAGGTAAGTACTTTTAGCATAGTTTAGGGTGTTCCCCCTCTACTGCTATCCACATTCAAGCTCCAACTCTAAAGGAGATGCAATCAGAGCTACATGCTATGCCCTATGTGAATGTGCAGCTCCCCCTCCCATCATGATGTAAACACAAGGCTGCTCAGACCAAGGAAACTCAGAAAATTTAAGTAATTCTACTTTTTTTCCCCAATTCTGAAAAATTTACAGCTCCTAGACAGGGCCCTTCTGTGGATGGCTGATAACCTTAGCGATCACAGTGAGCAAAGACAGATGAATGGGCTTGACACAGCAAATGGTCAAGCAGTTTAGGCTTGAGCCTTAAGCACTTGCCCACTAGGTCATCTATTATAGCTGACATTCCCAAGCACATCTGTTTAAGTGACAAAGGTCTGACATCATATCTACTTTTTCAGCTTACTCCTATTTTGATTCCACCGGTTTGTCTCTCCAGTTCAGCTTGACACATAAACCCATATCTACCTTGAGACTTGCCAGTTCTGAAGTCCCTCCTGTTATATTCCAGACTTCAAAGTACTGCTTCAGTTGGAAGGTAACTCTAAGCTGCAGCATTAGTCTCAGCTCTACAATTAGATCTGCTTTTCTCCTCTCCAGAAAGCATACACTCCGAGATGAATAACAGATTTTAAATTGTGCTTTGCATTTTATTCTTGTGACACAGTTCACCCAGACAATCTGCTTACTCTTAGGCTAGCAATGACAGCTGTTTTTACCTTTTTCAGGAATAGGGATTCTCCTCTGCAAAAAGGCTTTATCTGAAATCCATGACAAAAGAAAAAAATACTGTGTATGCATATGCCCTTCCTATTGTACCCTAGCTGATGCAGAATGTACATGAAGAATGCACCTCCTAACAAAGACAAAAACACCAAAAGAAAATACCAAACAAAAAAATCCCACAAACCAAAACACTGAACAGCCAGCATGACTTAGCTGCAATACAAATTCATCAAGGTTGGACCTCTAAGATCAACAAGTCCAGCCATCTACCTAACACTAGCATGACTACTAAACCATGTCCTGAAGTTCCACGTCTATATATTTTTTCTGAACACCACCAGGGATAGTGACTCCACTACCTCCCTGGGCAGCCTGTTCCAATGCCTCACCACTCTTTCAGTATAGAAACTTTTCCCTAACGTTTAATCTAAACCGCCCCTAAGGCAATTTAAACCCGTTACCTCTTGTCCTATTGCTAGTTACTTGGAAAAAGACACCAACACCCACCTCACTACAGCCATCTCACTACAGTCTCCTTTCAGGTAGTTGTAGAGAGCAGCAAAGTCTACCCTCAGCCTCCTCCAAACCAAGCAACCCCAGTTCCCCCATATAACTTCATATAGCTTATTTTCCAGAACCTTCACCAGCTTTGTTGCCTTTCTCTGGGCACACTCCAGCAACACAGCTACATTTTGACCATTATATTTAGTTCTTATAATTTATGACGTTATCTTATTATGCCTAGCACTCAGATGAGTCCTCTGGTTAAACCACTGTAAGGTACGCTCTAATTAGACTTCACAAGAATAATGCTTAGTGCAGTATTCTTCAGAGATGCAGAAACCTTCTTCCCTTCCTTTGTAAACTCTATACTTTAGGAAGTCACTACCTCAGCACTGTATGCAGGAGGACGGGCTGAAAGACTAGTTTAAAGAACCCTAGTTCAAACAAACACATGCAAGCTGGCACTGAATAATCAAGTGAGTGCATTAGAGACCCACACAAAGCTGCACCTCTATTACAAAGACTTCTGCTATTTAACCTGGTTTATAGAAGTAGCTATAGTCCTTTACATTTTAGGCCTTTGGAGGTCCATCCCAAGTAGTCAGTACACACAGCTAGCAACTAATACCCCGATTTAACTCTGTGTTATTTACCTTATAGTCTTCCAGCTTAATAGTCTACTTTTCCCTGATGTGACATGTGAGCAGAGTTAACTCAGTCAGAAATGGCTTTGAGTTCCAAACATTACCATCCAAAGACAAGATCCTTGGCAACATTAGGCTTTTCTAGTATGGAAACTGATCTGAGCACTTTTTTTACTGTTGTTTGAAAACAGATTAAAATGTCTTAGATAATTTAAACAAAAAGAAAAAAAAAAGGGAGTAACCAAATAGATGAAAAGCAACTCATGTTCAGTTTAGTTTGGGCTCCTAAGAGTAGGTTATCTTGACTTGCCACACTGACAAGACACAGCATCTGTTATAGGAAGATTTTAGGCAGTCATTATGCTGAGGTCGGGAAGACAACCCCCTTTCAGTTTTGTCAGACAGGGACCGCAGTATCTCCAGTTACAAATACAGATACACTTAAATCAGTTTGAAACATCCTTTCAGAACACACCTGAGTCACAGTGCACCTGAAACTACCTTTAGCTTCTATTCCCCATCTACTTTTAGGCAATAAACACATAAAGCATTCAGTGATCTCTGCCATACAACCACATGGAGGAGATTAAGATGGAATTCCTTAACTGGTAACTTGTGCATAGACAAAAGGCAGCAGCATATTCTTATGCTTCCAGATTTTGTGTAAGAAGGGCACTTAAGAGATTTATTTGTTCTGCAGACAGTTTCACATCCAGTATTAGAGCCACTTCTGCCAAGTTTGCTATTCTCTGTTCAACAAATTCCAGGTAACAGCAAAGAAGCACGATTCCCTGTCAGTGACTCACCCTCTGCCACCAGACCATTATTTATTGCCTTGCAGCCTTCAGACAGGACTGGCAGCCTGTTTGTGCACTCAGTCTGTAGAAGCTTAATGTCAATAGTTCCAGCTGTTCAGAAAACAGGAAGTGAAAAAAGGGTTTGGGCAGCTAACACAATTTCATACCTCCACCTTACCCTGGCAAGCTCACTCTTCTCTCTACCCCTCAGTAAACGTATTCGCTGCCAGTTAGTGGTGCCACATGATTTTGTGGAGTATTTCTTATCTTTAAGAGACTTAACTATTATTCCACTTAGGGGCAAGTCCTAGAGTAAATAAAGACTTAAATAGCACTCTACTGTAGAGCTGCCTGAGTACTTTTTCACATAGCTTAGTCCTTGCTGAGGGGGGAGAGCGGAGAAACTTCATCCTCACCCCAGATGGGCAGGGCTAAGGTCTGCTAGCAGTGTTACTCTTTCCCAACTATTCACCTCCTACAGGCCTTTTTAAAATTTCTTTGTACAAGAGAAGTAATGGTGGTGGTCTCCCAGGCTTCCTACCTTTTCACACTTTCTACAGCATGAAAACCAGATGATCCTATTGCTGAAGACCAGTATCAGCCTTGTCATATCACACAATGAGGTCAGACTGCCAGCTTAGCAACAAGGGATGCAGTAGTTCAGTTAATCTCATTAGCTAAACTTCTGCCTACTGCAGACATGCAATAGCTACAAAGCCAGAGGCTAAGATTTGTAAGTCTGTGCTAGTGTTAGCACAGTTTTAAACTACTCTTTAAAGCCAGCTCAAAAGGCCATTTTGAAAATGACCTAAACAGGCTGGAGAGCTGGGTGGGCAGAAATCTAATACAATTCAATAACAGCAAGTATAAAGTGATGCATCTGAGGAAGAACAACCCCATGGATCAGTACAGGTTGTTGGCTGAGCTGTTGGTGGGCATATCTGGGGAAAAGGACTTGAAGTCCTAGTGGACAAGAGGATGACCATGAGCCAGTGTACCCTCATAGCCAAGAAGGCCAATGGCATGCTAGGATGCATTAGGAAGACCATGGTCAGCAGGTCAAGGGAGGTTTTCCTCCCTCTCTACTCTGTGCTGGTGAGGCCTCACCTGGAGTACCATGTCCAGTTCTGGGCTCCCCAGTTCAAGAAAGACAAGGAACTACTGGAGAGAGTCCAGCACAGGGCCACTAAGATAGTTAACTGCCTGAAGCACCTACCATATACAGAAAGGCTGAGAGAGCTTGGTCTGTTTAGCTTGGAGGAGGCTGGAGGATCTTATCAGTGCTTATACATATCTAAAGAGTGGGTGTCAGGAAGATGAGGCCAAGCTCTTCACAGTGGTGTCCAGTGACAGGACTGGGGGCAATGGCTATAAACTGAAAAACAGGAGGTTCAATCTCAACATGGGAAAATACTTCTTCACTATGAAGGTAACAGAGCACTGGAACATGCAGTCCAGGGCAGTAGTGGAATCTCCATCCCTGGAGAATTCTCAAAGCCAGCTGGACTTGCTCCTGAGTGCTCT
>JANIJG010015245.1:15924-29501 GCA_024611175.1 Megaceryle torquata | reverse complement strand
AGTGATCTACTCTAGGTGATCCTGCTCTGGTAGGGGGGTTGGACTAGACAATCTTTAGAGATCCCTTCCAACCCCTAACATTCTGTGATTCTGTGACTAGGACTTAAAGTATCTGTGTGGCTTTTCACAAGCCTCAGTTACTTGAAAATCTAGATGTAATTGAACAGACAGATGCATTTTGTTCCATTTATGCCACAAATATAGTCACTGTACTGGCCTAGAGAGGGCTGCTAAAGCTTACCTCTCAGGTGTGCCACTTGAGAAAATTTAGGCTTCATAAAGAATGGGAGCTCTTCCCACTCCACTAGCACAAAATGAAGTGTTGTATCAAATAATTACAAAATGGTTTGGATTGAAAGGGACCTTAAAGTTCACCTAGCTCCAAATTCCCTGCCATGGGCAGAGACACCTCCCACTTGACCAGGTTGCTCAAGACCCCAGATAACCTTGTCTTGAACACATCCAGTGATGAAGCATCCACAACTTCCCTGGGCAACCTGTTCCAGCATCTCAGCAACCTTAGAATTAAGATCTTCCTAATTTCTAATCTCATTGTACCCTCTTCCAATTTGAAGCTATTACCCCATGTACTATCACTACTAGCCCTTGTAAACAGTCCCTCCCCAGTTTCCTTGTAGGCCCCCCTCAGATACTGAAAGGCCAAAATAAAGTCTCCCTGAAGCCTTCTCTTCTCCATGCTGAACAACCCCAACTCCCTCTGCCTGTCCTTGTAGGAGAAGTGCTCCAGCTCTCTGTTTTTCGGGTTTTTTTGTGGCCCCCCTGCAGACCCACTCCAACAGGTCCGTGTCCTCCTTATGTTGAGGGCTCCAAAGATGGATGCAGAACTCTAGTTGGGGTCTCAATAGCTGAGCAGAGGGGCAGAATCACCTCCCTCAATCTGCTGGACACATTTCTTTTGATGCTGCCCAGGATATGGTTGCCTTTTGGGGCTGCACTTTCATAAATCTAAGTAGGATAAGAGAAAGAAGCACTATTTAAGCCTAAAGAGACATATTACCAAAATACCACCCTTAGAAGAGAGTTACAGAACTGTCCTTAACAGCAGATTCTTGCTTACTACCTACGGGAATGAGATGCGTCGGCTGAGACTCTTCCAGTTTGATCCTCAACCAGTCAAAATCTTGGTACCGCCGTCGGACAGAGTACTCTGGCAAATCAAATTCTGCTCGTGTGGTCTGGAAAAGAAGAACAGGATATGCTTAGCGTTCACCAAAACATCTCACTTCAGAGCTTCATCCTCAAGGAGCCCATAGCTTGGAAAGCTGACTGCATGGGGCTGCTTGCACAGCACGTACTGCAACTCCCTAAAAGCACTAATGAAACTGTGTACCAGCTAGGAGTCTCTGCTGAAGAGCCTGGTATTGCAATAGCCCTGATTGGAAGGTAGATAGCCCTTATTATGTCCATCTGAGAAACACAGCTCATAGAGAAGCTTAGGGAGCTATACTTTATTAGTTGCAGCATCATTACCATCTTGCTATGAAGGTGATGCTGCAGCACCAGCACACTACATGTCTACAGCTAGACATCAAAACCACTGAATTCTGGGAAATGCAGCAGCTCTCCTAGCTTTGAGCAGGCACCAAGTCCAGCATTGACTGCTCCGCTACTCCTAGCCACTACAGCCACCTGCTAAATTCGAGCAAAGACTTCGTATTTACTTCCAGACTGAGAGCAACTGCCACATACTTGGACCTTTAAATGCAATTCACCTCTTCACTTGCTCTCTGGATGGCTCCAACCTTCAGTTACTACACAGTACTCTCACCAGTCCCCACTGGGCATCCAGTATGAGTTCTATGCCAGAAATCTAGCACTGGGGGAAGCCAGCAGCCTTAACACACTATCAGCAGAAGAGTAGCTCTAATGTATTATAAACAGCATATTTACGCAATATTATTGTGATCGAGCTGCTGGAGAGCAACCTGCTATAGATGAACCTGCTTTAGCCTGGAAGGTTGCACTAGATGATCTCCAGAGGTGCCTTAACTCCTACCATTCTGTGATTACCTATTAAATAGTTTTGTTTCTAGGAAAGAAAGGCATAGAGAGGCAGAACAGAAGAAATCAAGCTCATCTCTTCCCTCCTTTGACCTGCAAGCTATAAGAGACATTCAAATTAGTCCATGGACTAACAAGAATACTCACCAATGGAGCAGCTGCATTTGTAGATGGGGGACTACCAACACCTAGACATCCACTGTGGATTTGTGCCCTGCTCAGCTACATTGCAGAGCAACACCAGCTTATCATATATGTTAAAGTGCCACACTATAAAGGAAAATTCCAAGATTTCCTATGAACTACTTTCATTTGTTTTGAGTAAAAGACTGAATGGCACTACACTCAAACAAGATCATTCATGCACATGTACACAGCTCTCATCAGCCAGTGGTGCTGACTGCTTTGTAATGTTAATAGGGCAGCTATCCCTCAGCCTTGCAGGAGATGACCTGAATTTCAAAAAAAAAAAAAAAAATGAATTATCAGTAAGGAGAGCTTTTGTGAACTGGCTGTCATTAGTCAAAGGCTTCTTAAAACAGATCAGACAGGGAGTGAATGAGAGTAATCATGATGTATACAGAACAAGGTGTCTTATCCTGTAACATGAAGATGAAGGTGAAGTCTCCCTAGCACTGAGAACCTTATCAACCAGTATTCTTCCAACAGGTCAGGAAGACTGTGTAGGTACTACTTAGTCTAGAAGTAGGAAAGCAAGGTAAGTCCCAGTGCAAAAACTTGCAATTAGTTATCATTCATCTTTAGAAAACTGCTTCTGCTGCCTTCACATCACAACCAGATTTGCACAGTTTTCCATATATCAAGTTTTGTTCCTCAGGGGGAGGTAGATGAAAACACAGCATAGCTTTGAAAAGCTTATTTGCGGTCCAGATTTAACAGCCTGTACAGAAAACACTGAAATGCTGATGACTGGATACAACATAAGGGCCCTTCAAGATTTGAACACCACCTCACTAATGCTGAAAGAATTTGGATCTCTGATCAAACTGTTCATTAGCTTAGCACAAGTTATTTTTTCCAGAGTGTACACATAAAGGAAGAGGGTCTTGCCATTGTCTAGGGATGGCAAGTAAAAAAATCTCTGGTTTTGACACAGTTTAATTCCTCCTGCTTTCTCAGTAGGATCCATAAATCTCACTTTGCAAAGGCATGCTCTTTCACAAAGAAAGCTGAAAAACTTAAGTGGCAGAACTCAACCTCTGAAAATTAACAGGCAAGATATTTCCAGGGATTTTGTGGAACTGTGCTGGAGTCTCCAATAAGTCAGCACTGTAGCATTCTGGGCTTAGTTTTACCTCCTGGAAAGCAAGCAGGGTTACAGACATTCCTCACTGTTGTTGGAATAGTTTTGGCTTAAGGCAGTATTAAGGCAATCACCAAGTCTTGGTCTTCTGTAAGATTCTTATCTTTCTTGAAAGGAGTTAGCAGCCAAACTGAAAGCCAGCCAGTGATGACTACATGAAAGTATTTTTCTACCCTAGTTCCAGTTTCTTACTCACTACACTCAATGGTGCATTCCTCTCCACATTACTACTTAATTTGGGGAAAAATTTTCAACTAGGAAAAAAAAAAAAAAGAGGAGAATGGCAGAGGTGGGAGAGGAGCATGGTTAGTGTTACTAGCAGCTGCGTTCCATTTGCCTCCAATAGTTCAGCCTGTTTGAAAGAGAAGTTTCATGTAGTCAGGTGATGGATACAATGTATGTACTAGAAGCAGGAGAAAAACAGAAAAAAAGAAAACAAGACCTCCACTTCATCACTGACTGATTTAAAAGTCTCTCCTTTCAAGCCTGTAGAGCAACTGCATGACCAAGGAATGGCACACAGATATGTAGACCTCCATGGGAAAAAGACACAGAAGGAGACCTTGATATCCTAGAAAGTACAACAGAAGTGACATACACTTATGTTTCCCTTGGGAGAGATGATTACATAACTGAAGGATAAGCTTTGTTTTCCCTCTCCCACTTTAGAAAGATCTGCTTGATAAAAATCCCTCTAGACTGTGTATGAGTTTATCTGAAGAGCACAAAGGTGCATCATCAAGAACACCCAAGACACTCATTCACAGCCAAGACCAATTCAGCTCCAGCACAATTTTCAGCCATCTTCTCACAACTGTTGTTAGCAAGAAGAAAAGCATATGAAAGAGTTGAGGGCACCAGGTATGAAGCACTGACCCCGTTATTCTAAGGATTTCCGTTATGTACTTCAAATGTTTTCATCCAGAAGACAGGGTTATTCTACCTGGCTCTTACTAGGAAGCTGTGAAAGCAGAGGCACAAGCAGGACCAAGAAAACTCCAAGCCTTCTTCTCAGCTTCCCTGCAAGCCACTGTTTTGGACCCTTCCTCACCCACCACCACCTGCTGGCAAAGCTGTCAGTAGATGAGAAGTCCAGGGCATATTGCAAGACTCTTTTTCTGTTACAATGAAGGACCTTTCTAAAGAAAGAAGGAAAAAAAAAAAAAAAAAAAAAAAAAACAACAAACATACAACAAAAAACAAAGGAACTACACAACACAGAACCAAAGCTATGGTCAAGTTACACTCTTCCCCACAGAGGTGTCCTGTCACACCCACAAGGACGTGTCACAGTACTAACAATTACGTTCCCCTCTTCCACCTACTGATTCTTCACAGCAAGAAAGTCTTCAACATAATTCATTCTAGGACCTATGTTTATCCAAACCTTTGAGGTTCCAGCAGCATTCTTCAGTGGAGAAATAATTTTAAAAAAACCCAGCCATCCCTGCCTCCTCATCCAGAGACACCAGAGACCCCTCCAGCACTTCACAGGTCTCAAACCCCTCTCACACAAGGCTGAAAAGGAGATGGTAAGAAGATACAGCCTTACACTGATGACAGGAGCAAGGTCTGCTATACAACACTGACCTGCAACCTGAAGGTTTAAGCAGCAACATCCATCCCCATCACTGTCTACGGATCACTCCTGCACATACTGCCATGTTTAATTACTTCTTTTAGCTACAACCACCAATTGGGCAATTAGCTTGGCATCAAAGAGACCGTGTTTTCATAGCAAGAGTAAGTCATACCATTAATACTACTAGTGTTCCAGTCTTTTTTTGAACAATGGTAGATAATGCTAGAGGTGCTGACCCTAGAGGTTAGTCAGATGTTTACAATAAACCTGAGGAGGCAAGGCTTTCATGGTGATTGATAAGAAAAAAATATGCACTGTTTCACAATAGTATTGTAATACTATGACAAAGCAGATATACATGCTATAGTGAGATCCCAAATAAAACCAGTATTAACGAACAGGTAAGTAGATATGCAAAATCAAAAGGACGGGATAAGCTGCCTTTTTTTTTTTTTTTTTTTAGTTTTAAAAAAAAAAGACACTGTCTGATAGTACACTGATCTAAATACAGTAAATATCTTACCCACATTCCAGAGGTCTCACTGAAGAAGGAAGAGAACCTTTGCACAGACACAGGTTTCCAAGCAGAGAAATGTTATTAGGATGCCACTACATAGAGATACTTATCTTGACTGAATAATCAGGTCTTAATTTAAGGGATAACACTTTAGCCGAATTTAGCCATTTGCCTGTGGGAAGTTGCATACCATATTGTGCTTCTTATTCCTTCTGATCGGGTAACAGCTGAAGGCCAAGTTGCTCCAGCTAGAGAAGTTTCCTACAATACTTAGCATCCATACCATAGAAGCTAGTTTTCAGCTGAGGATCAAGATTAAAATTTCGGTAAGTGGCTGACAGAGGAAGTGTGGTAAACACTTGAAGCAACAAGCTTAAAGCATTTCAGAAAACAAAGTGTGAGATGATCAAGGCACATTCCCCTTCAGGGGAGGTAGCTCAAACCAAACGGGTGTCAGCTTACATCTCATGAACAAACTTTCAAAGGAATGAAAGAAACTGGCTTTGCAAGTTTACAAACAGTTCTAGTTAAGAGTCAGAAACAAAAATCTAAACTGATGCATTAAAGGTTCTGCATAGCTTCATATACTGAAGTAGTAACAATTCTGCTAAGAGAAGTCACACCTTCAACACATTCACAAGACACTGAAAGCACTGAAAGTACTTGTCCTTAAGATAAGGAAATCAAGTGCAAGGCATAGAAATCCAAAGCATGCCCTAAAAAAACTCCCCAAAGAAAAGAGTACCAGGAAAGAAGAATGTTGCTTTGTACCTTTGTTGTAACCCTGTATGTGATGTATGTCTCCATTGTGCACACATGCTTTTTTGGATCATCAACAGTAACAAAGAGGTCTCTGGTTTCCCCATCCAAATCATCATCCAACTGCAGTCTGTTGAGAAGAGATGAAGAAGAAGCTGGGCTGGAAGTGTCCACAGGCGTGCCATTGGGTAGACTGAGATCCTGTATTGGAGAGTTAAAAAACAGCAAGTTTTTAACAAGGGAACAGATTCACTGTAAGGCACAGTATTCTCAGAGATACACCTGACAAGCTCCATTGACAGTATTAGGGCTATTTATTTCATCAGCTCCAAGGATCACCCTTTTCCAAGACACCTGGGCAATCCCCTAAGGTCTTTGAGAATTAGGCTGTTCTACTGTTCCAAAAGTTGAAGAGAAAGCACATTACCACCATACATCCCCTTAGTATGGTGCAACCTGGTTTCTCTTCATAAGGAAGCAAGAAGTATTGCTGAACCAACAGGTCCTGGTAAGACTGAAGAAAGTTACATACTGAAAACAAAACAGCTAGGCAAATTAAGAGACCTACTGATAAGATAGCCTTCAGGCAAAGTGGCAACACTTAGTTGACTGGAATGCAGTCCACCTTCACATCTGGAGACTCCTGTAGTAGACAGGATGGCAATTTCATATCAGAGGCATCCCATCTAGTCCATTAACTTCTAAACATGTTGACAGCAGTCAGATATGGAATTGCTGTTGCTGCATTACAGGATAGTCACAGATCATACACTCTTGCACCAGTGTCTAGGCACACCTCCCTCCTGGAATCCTAAAGACAATTAAAACACTGTCTTGTTTGGAGAGGTCCCTGTTCCTGTCCTAACTCCAAGAGGATCATCCAGGACCTAGGGAAGAGTGGCTAAAAGACCCAGCAAGTGGCTATTTTAGGAAAAGATGCACAAGGGTTTGGGAAGCCTGTAATTCCTTGAAACTGACTCAGATGCAGAGGAAAACAAACAAACAAACAAACAACCCTACACACACACACAAACACAACTTTATAGCTAGCTTGGTACATTCCCACACCTTCCAGTCTCACACTGTGATACTGACCAACCACTCCATAAAGCTAGTGGTTACTCAACTTCACGTAAGTATCACGGTATCTTCACATGTTCTGCTCTGATTTTGTAGCAGGGGGAGATAACAGTATGTGACAAGTTGTACAATATGTAGGAACATCTGACAACAAATTCACAAAGACCAGCTCTTCAGAAAATAGAGGATTTTTTTTTGTTTGCTTTAACTAGTAGCACAAGGATAAGTTTACCCATAGACTGCTTCACTTGTAAGGACAAAGGTTCCTCTGGCTGCTAGACAGAGAAACATCACTGCATTTAAATAGCACATTAACTAGAAGTGTTTTAGTTTTAGACTTCGTGCTTAGCCCTAGCTTCACACAGTATTTTAGGGACTAAATGAAGCATGCAATCTTAGTAAAGTGATTCTCCTCGTCCACCAGTATTCCTTATGTAACTGTGGTCTGTGTTGCAGCTGGACAAGCTGGTCTGTGTCTTCAAAAGAAGTCCTCCTTTGTTCAAAGGTTAGAATTACAGGTGAGACCTCTAGGTTGAGGCTACTTACAAAGGTCTGCCTTTGACAATGGCTAACAGCATGGTTAAAGCTCCTACCAGTTTCTGTCACAAACCCATCACAGGAGTACTGGGATTTTATAGACAGCCCTCTGCCTGTTGCACTCCTGCAGAACTGTGGTAGTATTTCTCTTCACCTTGAGGACTGCTTTAGGAAGTAGGAAGAATAGCCTAGAGATTTTGGAGAAGGGGTGATCTAAACCACTGTCTGGTAAAAGAGACTAGGTACATTCTCCTAGCTAATGCTCAGAAGTGGTTGCCAACAGATGAGAGATTTCAGATTTAACTGTCAAGCAAACAAGAATTTGGAAGATAGCCCCTCAAATGCTGTCTTAAAAGGGCAAAAGAGCAGGATGTGCATGGTATAGATTGGCTCAGACTCCTGGGAGCAGAAGCAAGGACAACAGGAAAAGCAATGCTACAGTAACTCAGCAGATAACGACTTCTGTTGGATCTACACAAACAGAATGAAAGGACAAAATAAGATTAGCAACAGGAGATAGATTCAGAAATATCTGCAGTACAACTAGACAAGAGAATTTGGCTGAGCAGAGTAATGAGCAAAGCAAGCAAACCCTGGGACACCACAGTAGCTGTAGACAAATCTGTTCCTGTTTCCAAAAGGAAAAGAAAGCTCTTCATTGCCCATGTGCAATAAGCATTAGTGTTAAGACAAGTTGTGCCAGAATTGCAGCCAGACAAATTCTAAGCTTTCAGTATAGAAATGAATTAACTTGCAGAACCAGCTTAAGCCTGGTTGCAAATAACATCTCAAAAGCTTGTAACAAAACCCTCAAAATAGAACTTAAAAGAATAGATGGAATTTGCTTAAAAAAAAAAAAAATTAACATCACGGTCTCAGAAGAATTGAAGAAAGAACCAAAGATGGAGCACAGGGAAGCAGACACTTGCATGAAGATAGCAACTTTCTTCACCAAACTAGAAGGTAACAATATCATACTAGTGTGTCTTGTACTTTCTGGGCAGAGGTTTGTGAAGGCTGGAACCCGTTTCAATCTACTTGAGTGTGTTCTTGAAGCCACAGGTACCGTGGAATGTCTCAGGTCTTCAAGGCTGTGAGAGTTTTACTTGATCTCAGCCTTGGATGAAACACCCCAGACAAACTCTGATTAAGAGCAGGAGGGCTGCTAGCTGTAGGTAGGGGAGAGGATATGATGTGTACACTCAAACTACTACTGTGCTGTACTGCCTCATTTCTAACAGCAGAACCCTCCCTTCATAGTCCCAGATGGCAACATGCCCTGCTACTCAGCTAGTTTTCAGAGTTGAAGGCTAAGTTAGAAGCTATTTGTCCTTCTTACTGGGTGGAATCTCCTAGCTAAATGCACAAGAAATGATGCTTACAACTGCTGAACCTTTGTTTAAAAGGAGGCAGGATCAGTTTGCTGAAATCTTATGTTACTACTAAAAACAAACAGGCTTTGGAGTGTCACAGCACATGGCCTAGCAATCTAAATTCTCTCAGGCTGTAATCCTTTCAGCGGAGCACCTCCTCATCATGTTAACTGATGCCAGCTTTCTTCCATGGAAGAGAGGGAGACAAGACTGCATCATCTGTTCTAGTCTGCTTTTGCCATAGAAAGAGAAGCATGTCCTGCAGAGCCAAACAAGAAAGGAGATCTCCAGCCATCTGCATTTCTACCCATTGGTTTAGTTACCATACCCACAGCATTTGAAATACTAACTTGTATTAATTGGTTTATATACCAGAGTGATTTCAGTGCAAGGTATTCATGCATCAGTTTCACCTTTAGTGCACCAAGTAGCTGCCCATCCACCAGCTTAAGCATCTATTTGTATTATCAGAGATCTGCATGGTCCAAGTACTAGCAGATACCTACTGCTCACAAAGCCCTTCACATAAAGCCTTTTTGTCACAACACCTGTTACCTTCAGTACAGTCAGCCTGCCACAAATCTGAGTAGTCCTCAGCAGGATGAAGGGAATGCAGCTTCTGGCAGCCAGGCAGATGGAATGGAGGGCAGATTATGTCCAGGTATTTTTCTAACCTAAAACCTTCTATGATTCAAGCCTTAGAGAATATCTAAGAAGACTTCAAGTTTCAAAGCTTTTTCTAGAATAAAGAGCTAAGATCCTTAGCCTTTGTTCCTCACCTTCTCTGGACAATCTTGTAGCTTTATCCCCTGCTGATGGAGGTCAGGTGAAGGTCTAGTAAGGCCTGGATCACAACCTATAGTGGCAATAGTATGACATTCCAACCATTCCATTCATGATCTACTGGTTAAGTGCTAAGCTTTTATGCACAGCTATACAACCACCTACAGGTAGACTCTTCACACATTGGTACAGAGTTTGTAGGATTCCTCAATGCACCCAAACTTATGGGTATATGAGATTAGATGACTCTAGCAGCACATGCTTGGTATCCTACAGCACAGGGCAAGTAGGCACTAAATGCCTGTATTGGCAATGCATGAGCCCTGCCAACTATGCAGGCTCCTATCTGGTAAAGAAGCAGCTTTGCATTCTTTTTTTGGTATTATGTAGTCCAAACACCTTGACTAGTTAGCCTGCCCAGAAACAGATACTAAATCTATCAAGAAGTTAATTGCATCCAAGTTTAAAACTCAGCTGAATTTTATAAACTTGAAGTCTGCATGTGAGATGCAAAATGAGTTGGGAAGTTTCCAACTGATGTCATCTTCTCCCTTCTTCATTCTCCCAGAAGATTTTCCAAGACTCTAAATTCACAGAGCAACTTGGATCTACATGAAGTAAAACCTTAGGAGGTTGGTATTCAGTCTTCTGGATGACAGCCTTCCCCAGTTGGGTAACATATACCAGAGAAAGCATCCAGTATTCAACCCTCAAAGGCTAAAAAATGATCTAACATTCTGCAGGTATTGGATTATTGCAAAGTGAAGACCACACAGTCTGTCCTGCTGAGCTAAGGGCAACCAGTCAATACTGCAGCTTCTACAAACTGAGTATTAGTTTTCAAGTGGAAGAGGTGGTTCAGCTAGGTCTTCCAATCACAGATTAGTTTGTCTTTGGAAAGGGTTAGCCTGAAATCACCTGAAGTTGAATAAGATCCATATACTTGCAACAAATATCAGAGGACAGTGAGAGACATTTAGAAGTGTCCCTGTTTAGAGGTGAATGGTCCACTTAATGTCCATCTTGCTTTGAGTGAGAACAGAATTAATTTCTGTTCAGTGATTTTACTTTTCAGCTCAGTTCTTCTAACTGCACTGTCTGAAGTAAGCAGCCTGTTTTCCAAACAGTGTCTGCTGCTGGCAGTGATAAAACCCCATGTTTAGAGTTACTACCAAGGATTGGTGTGCAGACCAAGGCCACTGCTGGATCTTCTGTATCACACTGGCGGGCACAGAAAGTAAAAGACTGAACCTGAAGGGGGAAGCAGACAGGGCAGGTGACCATAAACTGACCAACGAGAGATTCCATCCCATATACGGCATATTCAGTATCAAGCTGAGGGATCAGGAGGGTCTCAGCCCACTTTGCTTGGCTCTGCTCAGGTCCTCTTCCAGTTTTTTGCTCACTTCTTCCACGCCTGGCATCCGAGGAGTCTGTCCGCTCTACCTTCGATCCTAATCTGTGTATTCCCGAATCCAGTACCAGAATCCAGCTCCTGAACACAGCTCTGCCACTGGACTGTTCAAATCAGCTCTGCTTAGAGAAAGCACCTTTCCATTCTCTGGTCCAACTAGTTCAGTCCATCTATCACTGACAGCATAGTATCATAGTGTATCTCAGTGAGCATCTGTATAGTGAAATCTCAGTCTGCACAAGACTATCACCCAATACCACCTGCAAACAAATGCCTAAGCTTCTCTTCAGATGTAGAAGGGAAAAAAAGGCATTTGTTTACCCTTTATATATGTTCAGTTTCATTCTCTACAAGGTATCAGCATCATACCTTGATTACTACAGGTCCCCTGTGTTTCCTCAGACATATCTGATGTAGCTATTAGATACTCCATGTTCCTTCCTCTTGCACTTGTCTTTGGGCAGCTGCTTTAAGGCAAAAATGACCAAAGTAGAGATCCAGACTGCAAAAGAGGGAGAATGCTCTAGACACTGTAGGGAAAGGAGGATAGGGCAGCAGCCTTGCTCTACATTTTAGATTTAAAAAACAAAACAACACACACAAAAAACCACCAAACAAACGAAATAAACAAAGCAAACCCCCAAAAAACAAACAAAACAACCAACCACAAAAGCACACACACAAAAAATCCACAAACAACCCAAAACCAAACAAACATGAAAAAAAACCCAACTCAAAGTACAAAAAAACATATTCATTCTCAGAAGGAAGTACTACATTTCTACACTGATCCACAAACAAGACAGTGCTAAGCTGTAGTTTAACAAGAACTGAGAGAAGCAATTTCTGAGGTTGAACCCATCCTCCTGGGCACAGACAAGTGGTTGCACATACCAGCTCCTGACATCCTTCTCCAGTAATGGTAAAAAAAGTGCAGTATGTGTGGGTGTACTCACATGGAACACGATTATACCCTCAGAAAAGGTCAGTGTTTTCCTCTATATTAACCATCTAGAATCAAACTGCAAGGCTGAGGCTATTTTAAGAGCAATAAAGACTAAGCTCAGATCAGAAGGAATTCTTCTTGCTTTTACCTGGAAAAGTGTCAGCAGAGAAGGGACAGTGTCAGGTGTTGAGGACATAACCCCAGATTTTTACTTCTAGCCCTCAAGTACAGCATTACGCAGCAAGTCTGTGGGCTCTGCAGCACTAGGCAGAAAGCCCCTATATCTAATGGGGCTTGAATATCACACTTGGTTCAAGCCTCAACTCTAGATTTCCAGCAGTATCACTGGTATTGTGCCCATGTAAGCAAAAAGCCACTAGATAAAGACTGGGTCAATTTGCACTCTGAGTATTTTAAATAGGTGTCAGAGTATAGCATGCTGCCAAGCTGAGAGTCTGATGACTTTGTTCTGGAGTTCATCACTTGAACTAGTGTTTCTGCTCTATAGGTCAGAGTTGCATGGAGACAGACTCCTCAGTATTCCTAAAAAAAAAAAAAAAATTCAGATGCAGCAGCTGATTGTAATGGCTTGCAGTTTGGTACCACTCAAGACCTGGGAGTATTCTTGTTTATAAAGGTATAGGACTTGGAATAGTGTTTCTTTGCACTTTGGCTGGATGGAGAAACACTGGAACAAGCTTCACAGAGACATTACGTGATTGACACAAGCACTTTTCAAGCCTTCTCATGCAGGTCATAGGAATCCCACCTCTTTCCTAAGACTAACAGCCAAGCTTTATAGGATGGATTATTTTACTTTGTGTTTTGTTTTCCCATAAGTCCTCACAGTTAAGCTAACCAGAGCAAGAGTGTGGGTACAGAAGCATTTCCTGCAAACAGCATTTTCAGCAAGAGCAATAAGCAACCTTCTACCTCTGTTGCCGAAATCTTCAGGGACTGTTTCAGCCTTCCTGTGCATGGGGGTAAAGAGAAGTGTCACAAGAACATGTCAAATACCACATCAGACCATCTGTTCATACACTCTGGCTATACGTCTGTCTACTCAGAGCCCTTAAGAGGCTGGCCTCTTTTCCTGGTCTAGAAGGGGAACTGTGCAGTATCACACTAAAGCTAAGTGAGGTTCAGGTTACACTCTTTTTAAAAAAAAAAAAAAAACAAAAAAAGGTCACATGAGTGGCAACTCCATGATTTTTTACAGCAAGTAAAGCAAGACCTCCAA
>JANIJG010015244.1:25822-38878 GCA_024611175.1 Megaceryle torquata | reverse complement strand
TTTTTTGTTTTTTTATTATTACTGGTTTTATTTTTCTCCCTCCAGAAGATATTAGAAAGTAAAGTGCAAGCTGCTTTGCTTCCTCCTTAAAGTGAACTGCCACACAGTTTCAGGTAGGAGCCAATCTTCCTGCTGAAGTGACAGGATTGCCAGTTTTGGTGACTCCGCTGGCATATTGATCTCAGTACTATAAGAAAGGGCCTGTGATGTGTCTGTCATGTTTTTGCTCTGGAATTGTCCCTGCCTCCTTGTGGGCTCCATTTCTTTCAGGATAGGGTTCTGCTGCGTAGTCTTTCTACCATACTGAAAGTCTTAGAAGAAGGCCCTAGCTCAGATCATGGACTGTAAGAACAGAGAGTGATGATGTATCCCTGTCTGGGCAGGTGACATGTGAAGAGCATTACCCCAAGCAGACCACTGAATACTGTAGAACTCTGTTTTAATCCCAGCAAACTTGAGAGTTGAGCTAATTTTGGAGAATCACATACAGCCATTCCTCATATGGAATGTATAGGCTTTCCCCTGTGCCAGAGCCTGTCTTCTATCGGATTGCTTGCAGTTCTCACTGAAGATCTTGAGCCCATCCCTGCTGTCATCCTGCCACTCTGATGAGTCCTGCCATTCTGACTGTCCTAAATCAAATGGCTGGGTGGATTTATACGTCTTCCATGATGCATATAGATGTTACATTGGACTGTATTTTCCTAGTTGTCATCTAATGAGTTTCAATGAGCTTCAGGATGAAGTCCCACAAAAAGCCTGAGACCCTTCCTTCTAACAGGTTAACAATAACATTTTTATCCCTCTGATTTTTTTTTTTCCTTGTTCTTCATGGTCAAAAATAAACTTCTGCCTTCCCAAGATGGGCAGTTCATTGAGTCATCTGGTAGGTGAGAGCTTGTGCTTTTCCTTGGAGTATAGACTGCACCTGATGTGGTGGAGATGAGGGCAAGTATTCAAGTGTGAGATGCAAGGCAGTAACGATTTTCACACAGGCTTTTGCCTGCATAATGCAAAGGTGCAAAAGAATGGGGGCAGTGGTATCAATTGTAAGTGACAACAGATGTTCGTCTGCCTGGAGGTCAAGCAGCTATTAGAGACTATCTGCAAAGTCTCCTAGTGTGTACCTTTGCAGAGCTGATAGCTGAATTTTGTGTTACATTTTCAGAGTTACGCTGACTGCTGCAGACTTAGCGCAAAGCTGCTTTGGTTATTTCACTGACAGCTTCACACTCTGACTGCAAGCATCCTTATGGAAATTACGGCCTGCAACCTGCCCCAGGGTGTGCACGCACATAAGCATTCTAGCAGAAATAAGGAGCCACTTTACCCCTAAGTGTTTTCTGTATGTATTATTTCCATGTGTTGCATTTTCCTCCAGTAGATTTTTCAATTACTGCTCACTCTGCTTTTTTACTTCCCCTTTGCGTTTTGCCTTTTTCTCCTGGAATGTAACAACTTCACTTACACTCATCTGCTTTCTCATGCTTCTTCTGAATTCTCTTAGTGCTCATTCACACACATACTTCCCTCCAAGGTTTGGTACCTCTGCATATTACAATCTGTCATTGTCTGTGGCCTCTTTGTAGCCAGCTCAGATTTCCTCTGAAACATCCAAATGCCATTGCAGCCTTGTCAACAAGGGAAAGGTGAAATGAATACTTGCAGTGTGTTAGCAAGGTTCTCATGAGGAGAAAGAGAAAAGGGGCAGAAGCAGGCAGGTAAAGCTTTTAGCTAAGGCTACTGCAACAACCACTTGAAAAACAGTACAAAGACATTCTTCACAAACTTATGGTTCAGGAGGTTGCAACCCCCGTTATTTACTACAGAGAAGCCTGACCAGGTAGCTAGAAAATGAAGTGTTTAAGATAGTGACCATCAAAGAATGGAGATGAAACCCAACAGGCCAGGTTGAAAGAGACACTTCCCTTCATTAGATAAGAAAATTGAACTTGGCAATTCAACATGAGAACCATTTTTGGACTTATTTTCCCAAAATGCTTCCCTTCAGGTGGATAGATGTTGCTTCCAGATACTTTGTACCTGCCTTCAAGGCAGAGAGCATTGATGGTCTGAATCTACAGCAGACACATTCTATCTCATGCTAAGTGACAGACAGCTAGGACTATCTGCACTTAACAAAAAGTTAATTTCAAATCTAGGAAAGGGATAACTGGAAGCCTTACATAAAGTAAAATATGCAGCTGAAATAATTTTACTATTAATAATAGTTATTACTATTTCACTCCTCCCCTTTTCCTGGGTGGATACATGGCACAGATTTGTTTATGCCTAGTCTAACTGAATCACTGGACACTTTCCCTCCTCTGCCTAATCAGCCCTTCTTCAGAGAGCTCCCAACCCTACAGCATCTAATGTTTACAAATTCTGTATTGAGCATGTTTGGATCTCACTGGCAATTAATAGCTCAAGTTGGTAATGGAGTTGAAAGTATAGTTATTAAAATATCTCAAAAGTATCCTAATCCTAAAATACTTTAAGGGAAATAAACAGCAATGATTTCACTATCAAATGAAGACACCTTCAGAGTTAAGGGTAATATAAAAATTATCAAAGCAGCTAAGACTATACAGTAGTCTACTTGCAAAACAACTGGCTGCCATAACCTCAAGCTGAATCCACTTGGGTTTGCTATCACAGAATTATCAATAACATTCCACCCACCTAAAGCTCTGATGAAAAAAGCTTTCAAGATGTTTAGGCAGTACCAGACAATCCCTAACAGTGAACTTGAAGGGCATGTCCTTTAATGTGTTCAGTGTACTAAAAACAACAAGAAAAAGTTCATTAATATATTAATTTATTTCCTTGTTTCCATTTTAGTTCAATTGAACATCAGAGCAGACAACTTTTTGCTTTGTGAAGATACAGGGAAATTTTGAAATGCTATTTCCATTTTCTACAAAGTATGTTTGAAAAAATCAGACTATGGTTTCAACCATATGATTGTATAATTTGTCAGTGAAGAGGCTGCAGTTAGGAACTCAGCCTGATGCTTTAGCATAGTTAATATTTTTAGACATAATTTTCACTTAATAGTGCATTAAAAAAATACAGCTGTAGAAGATAACATGATTTTAATTCATGTTATAAATTGTCATCACACTGTTGGGTAGCTGGAGACATCCCTTAGTACAACAGGTGTTTCTGAAAATCTTATTCTACTTAGAGTTCACAATGTTAGATTTTAAACTAGGCATAGACCACCTAAGCCTTGTCTCCAGACAAAATATATCACCTGAAATTTGAAGTATAATATATACACAGGTTCCAATGCAAATGTTGGAGCAATTTTCATACAAAATATGACCATGATGTAGTGGACAATTTTTAAATTAATGCATCCTCATTGCAACCAGATATGTTACTCAACTTTTATTCTGTTTCCCTAGGAAATATTTTGCTGTCCATTACATCACAATAGCATATTTAAAAAAGTTGATTGAGAACAATTGAACTACATTATGATGTTGGTTTAGACATACTTCTTGATTTCATCATAAAGTACTAATACAAAAGCTCCGCCCATGCCTCTCAACACATTCGACCAGGCACCTTTGAAGAATGCTTTGCTTCCTTCATCTTTAGCTATCTTCTTCCAGCAATCAATTGTGCCCTTGTACATAATATCAGCTGTGGAAACAGACAAAGGTCAGAAAACTCGAAGCTGCACAGCAAGTCTGGTGCAACTTCCATATATATTTAAAGCAACAAGGAATATGCGAAGCATAGCCGAGAATTTAAAATTAAGTAATCAATTAATAAAAAGTCATTTTAATTCTCCACATGGAAATCAAACCAGATCAGCTCTCAGCCTCTTAAGTGAACATGAGTGAAATAGCCAGCAATGTGCTCCCCATGGCTTTTTTTTTTTAAGGATTCCAATAAGATTATTCAGTTTCCATAAGACCAAAAAAATACCCATCATCTCCCCTATCTCCAAGAAGAGATACTTTCTATTGCCAGAACACCCCAGAATCACTTCTTACCTCCCTTTCGGCCAGACTGCATCATCATCCTACGTCGCACAGTATCAAACGGATAAGAAACCAGCCCTGCTACTGCAGTGACAGACTGGGCAATCATCCAGCTCACTACAATATGCACATTCTTTGGATCAGGCAACATACCTGTCATCAAGAACAAATGAGCAGAGTCAGTACAGAGAACAAGGGTTGTGGGAAAGATGGCTATGGAAGGAACCATCATTCACCAACCCCAGAAGTCACTTAAGTCAATGCAATCAAACCTTCAACTTCTCCCTTCAACCATATTTGACTATTAACAGGTACTATGAGTGAAACAAGTTTAGAGGACTGTTGCATTTTGGGATCTAAGACCTCTTCATGCTCCCTGACCAAAAGATCTCTCCTGCAAAACACTCTCGGGCTTGTGTCATGAGCTACAAAGAGTGAGAAGATACCACAGAAGCCCATCTATACAAGCCTTAACACAGATAAAAGTTTGGGTCCAAAAGGGTCCAAAAAACTCCACAAACCCAAGGCTTCTGCTGAGAGCAGCAAGTTGAGGGCAGCAGGAATTAATTTCAGAAATGCCTGTGTGTATTATACCACTAGCCCTCTGAACTGCTGCTGAGCCAAACCCTGCATCTCCTTGTAGCACCAAGTACCCGCAAGTGCCTTTACTGGATGGACCTTCCCTTGCAGTCACTTCTCCATGTATTTCTTACCCTTAGCTGTGTCGTAAACCCCAAAATAGGCTGCTCTGTAGATGATGATGCCCTGGACAGACACACTGAATCCTTGGTACAGGCCCTTCAAGCCATCAGACTTGAAGATCTTGACAATGCAGTCGCCCAGCCCAGTGAACTCCCTCTCACTAGCTCCTTTGCCCACATCAGCTGCCAGCCGGGTCCTGGCAAAATCCAGTGGGTAGACAAAGCAGAGAGAGGTGGCTCCCGCGGCACCACCAGATGCCAGGTTTCCTGCGAAGTAGCGCCAGAACTGCTTGTGCCTGTCCACTCCCCCCAAGAAGATCTGCTTGTACTTGTCCTTGAAGGCGAAGTTGAGAGCCTGGGTGGGGAAGTACCGGATGACATTGGCCAAGTTGCCTCTCCAGAAAGAAATGATGCCTTGCTCCTTGGGGATGCGGACTATGCAGTCGATGATGCCCTTATACTGCTTCTCTGCCGTGATCTGTTTACTGGCATGCTGGACCTATACCGAGAAGCAGACGGAGGGGTGGGAGGGTAGAGAGGGGGGCACTACAGAGGTGACCCCGCACGGCGGCCTGTTGAAGGGCAGGGACGGGGCTCGCCCCGCCGCCTGGCCCGGATCCCGCTACCCGAGGCGGTGCTAAAGGGCCCGAGCAGCTCCCGCGTAACTGGAGCCGGCCAGGCTCCTTTCCATATTTAGTCACGCCGGCCGCCACCGGCCGCACCAGCGCCCACCTGTGGCGCAGCCCCACCGGGCCACTGCCACCCCCACCACCGGGGCCGCCGTCCCCGAGCCCTCACCGCCTCCTCACCTGCAGCAACAACTTCACTCTTTCGATGGGGGCGACAGCAGTCTTGGAGATGGCGGCAGCGATCCCACCGGCCAGAAAGTCCTTGAGGAAGCTGAGCGCTTGGTCACCCATGCCTGGAGCCGCTCCGACACCCCCTGCCCGGAGAGAGCCAAACGAGCCGCACACCTCCCCACCCGGCCGCCCCCGCGCAACGCCGGCCAAATGGCCTTCGGTACCCTACCGCCCCCCCTTATACTCCGCAGCCTCTCGCGATAGGAGGAGGTGTCCCCCCCGGGGCACGGGCATTGGCTGGGACCACCCCGAGCCCGCCCCCGCTGGGGGGCGCGGGACAGCGCCGCCATGTTCCCTTGCGGAGGCAGCGCGAGGGCCTCGGGGCTGGGGACGTTTAAAGGGCAAATTAAAGTTATCTGGTGACTGGCGGGGAATGCGCTGTCCGGGCATGTGCCTGCTGTATTAATAGCTCCCGGGAGGCGCAGGAGGGGACCGAAGAAGCTGGCAGGAGCACCTCAGGCAGCGTTAACTGTTTCGTGCAGCTCGGGGGTAGAGAGCTTCCCCGGAGGGGTCTGGCTGCAGCAACCGGTCAGCCTGGCGGCTGAAGCCAACTCTGAGGAGCGGGAGCGCTTTGAGCTTTGGCGTCACGTGCACAGATTCATGCGGTGGAGTTTCGAGGGGGATGTGGATGCTGGGCGAGTGCCCTGCTGTGGATGTTGTGCCCTGCAGCAGAGATCCGTGGGGATGCATAGTCAACCTGGGAGGCGGTGCAGTGGTGCCACCAGTGCTCATTAGCACTGGTGACCAGAAATGGCCTCGACCTCTTGGAGTCAAGAACGAAGGATGCTGCTTCATGCTCAATACACTGTGTGAACTTGCAGGCACTGAGGTCTTTAAATATCCCAGCATGCTTCAGGACCTGGCTTTCCCAAAGAGGACACAACATGCCTTCCTGCATTGTGACCCCATTTCAACCCTGCAAGGTCAGATCCTCACATAAGTCAGCTAGTCCTCTCTGAAGGAGGGAGGGGAAGGGAGTCCAGGAAGCACGTGTCCAGGCACACTAAAGTTGCTTGACCTGCACCGGATGTGACATAAGAGTAAAGGCTGTAGTGAAACCCTGCCTTCCTTTAGTGTCTGGTTCGTAGCAAAACGTTTGAGTGTCAAATGAAGACTATGCGGTTCCCTTACTACTTCCCCTGTTCCTCATCTGTTCTTTCTGGCTTATCCCCCATAAGAAAGAAAGAGCTTGTAATTCACTGTTGGGTGATTCTGTTGTGCAGAGTAGTTATATGAAAGCCGCTGCAGCAAGTTGTAGGTGGATACCTAGGAGTTTGCCTTAAAAAAAGCATGAAGATGTGCCCACAGGACAATGTTATACTGAGGAATGCATAGAGTAATGGGTCTGCTCTGATTTGGTAATATGGTACCAATAATGGAAATAGAGTTCGTTTTAATGTAGGTGCTAAAAGATTGGCTGTTCCACAAAGAGACATTCTCTTCAGGACAGCAAATCTCTTCTCACTGACGTGTTTGTTAGTGTGAGTCAACAAGACTAAATTTGATCCCCTTCTTGCCCTCTGCTGCTCTTAGGTCTCTTCAGAGGTCCCTTCTCATGAACCTTAGCCCTGAGAAGCATACTACAGCTTTAACCTCCAGGAGCACCCTTTGCACCTTGGCCATCCTGAGCAGATGGAGCCTTTCCCCAGCTTCTAAGAAAGGGGAAGAGAGTTCCCCTGAGGAGACCCTTTTTCCCGAGCAAGGACCAAAAGCAGGTGCAAGCAGGAAGCACAGGGGATCCCTAGAATTAGACTGTGAGTTGAGGAGAGTATTGTTTGACATGTACCTTTGACCTTTCCATTTTCTTCCTCATACTTCACTCCCCAGGTCTTATGTCTCCTTTTTTTTCCACATAAACATAACTATCCCTTTTACAGTCTCAGGGCTTTCAGTGTTGGTTTCATACAGACCTATAGGATGTGGTGCTCACAGTCACTGCCCAACTGTCCAGGCTAATTAGGTCTTCTCAGTGTGCTCACATCTTTGGTTTAGATTATTTAAATTGCCTTTCTTGTGTGTGTGTGTGTTTGCTTGTTTGTGTTTGGTTTTGGTTTTGTTTTTTTAAGTTACATTTCGAAAAAGCCTTTATCATAAGAACTGCAGTTAGTTTTTGAGGTGGTTGTGCATCATCATCCCACCCCACAATGGCTCTTTGGTTTAACACACATTTCTGCAGCAGTAACACTGTCTACCCATGAGTGCTGGTATTTAAAGAAAGCAGCTCATAGACAGTGAAGAGCTAGTTTTTGTTACTGCTTCTGCTCTCCCTTCCCTGTGCCCAGATGTCTGTTTCGAGGAGATACTCAGCTTCTAAACGGTTTTAGCAAATGCAGGGCTGGACCAGGACATTTGTCTGTTACTCTGAGGGTTATTCTTCATTTGTTTTATATTTGCTCTAAATGTCGGGTTTGGAGCTTTCCTATATATGCAGTGAGGCTTATTATGCTACTTACTGTAGGAATTCAAATGTATCCTGTAAGGAACTTACTGCTAACTCTACCAGTACTACCAAACTTGAGGAAAAATGTTTCCACTAGTTGGAAATGTCATTTAAAAAGTAGTGAAAGGAACTTTGGAACTTGGGTGTTCTATATGCAGAATAGTTTCTGATACTGTTAGAGAGAAATTGTTAAAATGGTTCTGAAAATGCAAGCTTTCCTTTGTGCATTATTGAAAGTTTTTATGCCTCATCTTCCTTAGATTTTTGCAGCTTGGGAAGGATTAGCTGGCCTTCTAGGCTGAGTTTGTGGGTGCTCTGTGCTGCTGACATAGCATAAAGGCACTGGAAATTGTTCCTAAAAATTCTGAGCTAAAAATAATTACCTAGATCGATATTTTCAAAAGAGATTAGTGACTGTGTTGTGCTGAGTTGTGTGAAAAGCCAGCTTGGAACACTGCGGGAGTTCAGCTTTTGCAATGTAGTGTGGACACTCTTTTGTTTGCATTTCCAAGATGCTGGCAACCCTAGTGTTAGGGGGATGCCAGACACAAAATAAAAAAAAAAAAGCTTCTCCTCAAAAGTTATCAGTCTGACAGCAGACACAAGAGGGAGCACAAGGAATCAGTCAGACTGTCCTGACCCCCTGTGTAGACAGTGATGGGTAGACAGTGTATTGGCAGGATGGCAAGAAGAAATGTGGATTTTTTATTTTTGTTTTCAGGAAAGATTTGTAGAATTGTGGGAAATCTTTGCTTGGGCAAGGTCGGTTTATGTTTGTGGTAAGGAAGAGGAGAGTAAAAGAGCTCAAAGAGGGTAAATGAGGATGGGAGTTGGGGGAAAATAACAGGATTGGTAGGGAACAAAGCTGATCAAGAGAAATCAAAGAGTGTGAGTTTTGCTTTTTGTCTTGTGTCAGCGAGGGTAATTTTAGCTTGTTATTGATGTTATCTGTCTTGGGAGCCTACATTGAGCTATAGAGGAGAAAAACCAGACAGTAAGTGTAAGCAGCACAACAAGGAGGGAAGTGTTAGTGCTAGGAACAGCAGTGGGAGTCAACATAGGGTATGTTAGCTTGTTAGAGCATGTCTGTAATGTGAGGACAGGGAGTTGTAGGATGGGCAAAATTTCAGAAGAAAACTTCAGGAAGTGGATGAAAATGGATATTAAATGTCAGAAGTTACAATGTAACAGGACACACATGGGGTGTAAAAGTAGGAAAGGAAAAGTACTCAACGTGTCACACAAGAAATAGAGTTGCAGGAAGTGGGTAGTACCATCTTGATATTTGCCTTGGCAAGGATTTGTGCAGATGTTCAGAAAGAGGGCATTTGAGGAGTGCATTTGAGTGGCGAAATGCAGCCAGGTCTTCAGTTAATTTGGAAAAGTTAGGAGGATGGCACAACTGGAAGAGGAGACAATTAAATGGTTGTGGATGAGTAAACCTGATCACTGGACAACCAGGAAATTGAAGCTGAAGGCAGACTGAGGTGTGTATTTGGCAACTGGACTTCATAGTTCATGAGATAGGAGTGGAGAGTAAGAAACAGAGAGAATCTACAATCAGATCTGTGCTAGAGAAGAATGATAAAGCAAGAGGAAGAGGACTGAGATTAGATGGGACTTTATCAGTTTGGTGAGATGAAAGTAATGGAAAGAGAAGATGAGAGGACATGAGGAAGGACATGACAGGCAAGGGAGCAGGTTAGAGAGGAAGGATTGGACAGCAGAGATCAGAGATAAAGCAATAGTTGCTGCAGACCACATCAAAGGAATGGCTCTTCCAGGGAGTGGGACACTGAGTGAGGGGTGCAGGTAAAATGAACAGACCAGGGCAAGTAGACATATGGGTGTCTGCTCTAGGGTGTCATCAAGGACATCAGCGTGAAGCTTGGAGCTTCATGAGGATGAGTGTGAGAAATTGTGAGAAAAGGAAGAAAGTCAGTTGAAATCACAGAGGAAGACTGATGATGATGAGGTAGCTGAGGGGAAAAAAGCCAAGATACTGCTTGAAAGCAGATAAAAGTGATGGGGATGGTGAGGGAAGCCCCAGTGTGAGAGGAAGGAGTGGTGTGGGATGTGATGACAAACAGAGGTCTCTGTAAGAGATTGAAGCTGCAGAGGGAGAGTCGGACAAGGGGATCCAGGATGTGCAAACATTGAGATTTAACAGTCCTGTGGGAAATATTTAAGTGTATCTTCCAGCAGAAGCAAGTGAAGAGAAGGAAGGGGAGTGGAAAGGGCAGAAAGCTAGAACAGGGATGCAGGAAGGGCTGGCTGACTGAGCAATGGTTAAGTCTTGAGAGAGTAAGGATGAAGAGGTGGAGGTGTGGCAAATGTCACTTAGGGCAAAAAGGAGGCAAAATAAGAGGTAGGGCTTGATGCCTTGGGTAGGTTATTTAAGAAACAAGAAAGAGCAACTGAAAGAATAAAAAGGGTTAGAGAAAATCAGACTGGGTGTGGAGGGAAAACTAGAGTAGTACAGAAATAAGTGGCAGCAAGAGAGCAGGGTGAGCAATATGGAGGAGTAGCCCACAAGCAGGGTTAACCAGGTTAGACAGTCTCCCTACTCGCCACTGGCTGGTTTCTTCTTCATGCAGGTATGTGACCAGGCATGTTATATTTTGCACATTCCCCTTTGATTGAACTCGTGATGAAAGTGTATGTGTTGACTGAATGTCTTCTGCCTTGTTAAGGATAGCCCTGGTGAAAACAATTCACCTAAAAATACATTTTTTTTCAGTTTTCAATGCTACATTGACTTCACTAGTGGCTGCTCTGATGTAGTGGAGGAGAAGGAAAGGTCACTGTGGGGCACGGGCAACCAGGGAGACAGAAAACCAATCCCACAGTAATCCTGAAGGATTTGGTTCCTCAACAGAGGTTTATTTCTCACAGTTTTCAGAGGCTCAGTTTCTTGTTTGATTCTAGTGCAATACCAGGTATGACGAGACTGCTTTGAGTCAGATCAGTCCAACACTAATTCCTGCTACACTAGTGGTCTGAAGAATTAAAGCCTTTACTCTAAAATTAATGTCACTCCTCTATAGGACTGTATGGTAAAGACATGGTACACTGTAGACAGAATTACAATATTGCTAAGATTTCAAACTTAACTGATTTTTCCTCATAGCTCTCAACAGACCTTAAGAACAAAAATCATCTTCTATGTCATAGGCGTGCAATACATTAAATAATTACTGGATGTTGCAGGCTGTCATAAACACTTTCAGTACGCTAGAACATCTGTTCATTATTTGATAACTAATGCTTTTATGCCACAAACATGAAAGTACACATTACAGATTGTGGTAAATTTGTTAATTGGAGGCACTGTGGACCATTTCCAAGCCATGGATGTAAGCAAGTTAATGACCTGTTGGACTCCATAATAGTTCATTTACTCTTTATTAACTCTTCTTTGATAAATATATTTTGATAGTAAGTATAACTCATCATCCTCAGACTGTATTTTGGAAGACAAGTGAAGTGACTTGCTCAAGGTCATTCTACCAGCATGTGGCAGGAGAAGGCATAAGTGCAGGTTTCCTAGTTTTGCCAGAACTCTCTCATACATGCTGTTTGTTTATATTTCTACATTTCCTTTCCCTCTCCACCTCTATTTTAAACCAAAAAATCCTCTATCGGCTTTATGGTTTTATCAGTCAGATAACTGTCATTGCAATAGCAAAACAAAGCAACAACATTTTTATATTACAGAAATAATTACAGGTGTTCAGTGTAGATGTGACTATTGGACATACTTGCGACAGGTATTACAACAGTTTGAATAGAAATTCAAGCTTGTTTTCAAGTAAGTGAGAAATGATCAAATTCTATTTCTTCGTGGCTGAATCATCCATTTCTTATCACACTGTGTATTGGTTGAATAGTTCACAAATACAGTTATTTTAATTCAAATAGGATTGATTATAATGTAAGACATGTTTTTATAATAAATTGGAAGTATTAATTTTTCAGTATTTTGCAAGAAGATGACAGATTAAGGCCAGGTCCACACCACACATTATTAAAAGTCTAGCTAGCTGTATTGATCAAGACAGTGGGAAAAAAATCATACACCTCATTTACAGAGCTACACATGCACCTCTCCATCCATCATGGAGATGCAGTTTGTGTTGGCAAAAGCATTCTTTGTCATGATACAGGTTACTTAATTTGAGGGACTTTGATTATGCTACTAAAAATCTTCCTCCCCAGATAATCTGCTTTTCTGCTAGGGAGCTTTGTTAATAGAGAGAGATGAGCCTTATCAGATATGCCTGAGCATGCAGCAGTCTCCCATATTTGCTCATACGCTTGCCCTGTCCCTGTGTAGAGTATACCCCCCTACTGAAGCAATAGATAGGTAGTTGTTAAGAACAGATGCATATAATGTCTGCAGCCTAATTTCAGGTCAATATGGAGATGAAGGTGTGGGGCCATTGCACCAGGAAAGATGGTATTCTGATTTAACTCATCAGCTGAGGTTGGTGAAATGGGACAGTGACATAAAGGTCCTTGGTTCCTTTTTAGGAATGCCTAAATTACCAGCATGCTAGTAGCAATTTTCATCCTCTTCCCAGCTGGGATCCTTTGTTATACCAAGGAGTTTTTCTCATGAACCATTTTCCTCTAAAACTACTTGGAGCAGAGCTAATCCAGACTTTGGCAAAAACAGCTTTTTTGTTGTTGTTGGGTTTTTTGTTTGTTTGGGGTTTTTTTGTTTTGTTTTGTTTTAAGCAGAAGTTATATCCAAATCATTAAAGCATAAGCAAGGAAATATATACATTTCAGCAAAAAATCCTTCAGTCCAGCATATTTACATGAAGGAAAGAAAGGTCTGCAGGGCAGCTAAAACCTCAGCAACGGGAAGGCCAATGGTGAAGACAGTTCTGAGGGGAGAGAAGAGTGGTTGAGATGGTCTTTAGATGTCAGAGTATTTCTTCTGCCTTGTGAACAAAATCCCGGGGGGGGGGGGGGGGGGGGGGGAAAAAAAAAAACACAAAAAAAAAAAAAAAAAAAACCAAACCCCCCCCCCCAAAAAAACAAAAAAAAAA
>JANIJG010015244.1:9659-25722 GCA_024611175.1 Megaceryle torquata | reverse complement strand
GGAGGGGGGGTGTGAACAAAGCAAACAATCAAAAAAAAAAAAACCAAAACCAAACCACCTCCCCAAATGAACAACAAACAAACAATTTAAAAACCAAACCAACCAAACAAACAACAAACCACCCAACAAAACAGTAGAAACACAGGCTAGACAAAACAAAGGGTGGGCTAAAGGGGTGGAGTTTGGGTAGAAAGTCCTTGAGGTTGGGAATGACAGAGGAATGCCCAGTGATAGCTGGGACAGAGCTAAAGAAGACAAGGGTGTGTGTGTCCTGATGGGCATCGTTCTTTGATTATTCTCAGCATTGTTTGTCTTGAGACCAGTGTGACAGAGATGTGTTCCCTCCTGTCCACTCTGACCTCTGTCTTAAATTATTTTAGGCTAAGGGTCTTAAATTTTTAATAACTGGAACATTGTCTGTCTGCTTTGCTTGTTGGTTGGGCATAGTTTCTGATGGATTCTGAGTTGTTACTCTGTTATATTTAGCCTCATAGTTATATTTACCTTAGTTCAATATTTAGCAGGTGTGATCTTCATTCTGTCTGTGGGTGCTATTGCTGAGCCTTTTTGTGTGCAATGATCTGGTCTTTCTAACTTTTGCTAACTTAATCAAAAGATTTGTGTGACAAACTGGAATGTCTGTTATTTTAGAACCTTAGTCCTGCTGAGCTGACTGTCAGTAAGTAATTTTCATACCCTTAGAGTCCATGTCCCTGAGAAGAATGCAGGTAAGAACAGATGTTTCCAGTTCTGCACCATAACAGGTGAAACTGCAAGACAAAACTATTGTCAAGCTGAAGAATTATATGCAGTGGTTTGTGACCTTGCTGCCTCTTCTATAACTTGATCCAGTCAGCTGCAGACCTGTGGACAGTCATGACAGTTGATGGACAGCCAAAAGAAGGTATAAGTAACTTCTGCTTCTCTCCATGGGTCTGACAGTTAGAAAGTGCTGCTCTGTCTGTGTTGTCTCACCTGTTCTATACAGGATACAGCATCCGCCAAAGGCTCTTAAGTTCAGCTCAAAGCTTTGTGTTTAAACTAGGCAAGAGGTATCTTTAAAGAGGAGATCCAAGATTGATTTAAAATAGCAACTGCTATCAAATCTGTTGTGTCCCTTGATGAGGTGCTTTACTGCTTCAGAACTCGCTTTGGAAAAAATCCAGTTTGAATATCAGTTCCAAAAATTCCTTTGAATTTGAATTTGCCAGATGAGCTCATATACAAGATGTGAAAGGAAGAAATCATGGGGATGGAAGCAGAAGTCATGAAATTATTGGATTATGTTAGTGTGTAGCCTCAGCTTGACAAAACCCTGTTCTGCATTTCCTTCATTTCTAGAGAATGACTTACAGTTTCTGATTCCATGCAAAAAGAGACCTTTTAGTACTTTCTTAGAGGCCACAAGAAAGAAAAGAAGATGCTGTATTAATGTTGCTATTATTGCTTGAAATTATATGTGTAGCATACTGTTGTATTATAGGCAGGTATGAATGAGTATATGCTGTAAAAGTCTTACAGGCCAATGCTATAGAAAGAATTGTCCTTTCACTCCATTTAATCTCATTTACAGTAGGAAGCAAAAATAGGAGAAACTGAGCTGTTCTCTGTCTTCCATACAGCTATGATGAGAAAAAAAGGAAGGGGATGTTCTCAGTAAATATAATGGAGAAAATGGAGATACTGGGAACAATCACCCAGACATGAAACAGTCTTGAAATACTCAGACAGGGGTAAATTACCTCAGCCTTCTAAGTTACTTCCAAGATCATAGTGATAGAGGGGTCACCTCTACCTGTATGAGTCTGTTGCTTGTGTACTTTTGCCTTTCCTTTCAGATGTTAGTGTTGTAGGCTGGCACCCATTTTCTGTATGTAGAACTAGACCAGTGACTCAGGTCAGAAGTAACAGTTCAAATACAATAGATAAATCTTTATGTAGTTGAAAATAGCCTCTGTGGCTTCCATGCGTTTCCATCGGTGCCATCTTTCACTTTTGTGAGGCATTTTTGAAATTGCAGGGTTTCTCCTTCACTGGTAATAATCCACAGGCAGGAAGAGCTAAAAGAATGAAAAGTGAGACAGCAGCAGTGCCCCAGGTACCTGGCAGCTTATTGTAATACGTTTTTCTGTCCTGATTTGCCCCTCACCTCTGCAAAACAAGAATTAAATAAATAAATAAATAGATCTAACAACAACAAAAAACCAACCAAACAAAAAACCAAACCCAAAACCCCACAAACAAAAAGAACCCCACAAACAAAAAAAAACCCCAAACAAACCACCAACCCCCCCCCCCCAAACCAAACATTTAAGCAGAGTACTACTCCATTTTCCTCCTCTTCTAAAACACCCTCACTTCCAAGAGAAGAAGAGATCCCATTGACACGGCTTTTGGGAACATTACCCCAAAGCTGTGCACTTTCTCCTACTGGGCACCGCTCAGCAGGGGGGGTTGTTCTCAGCTTCGAGCAGTAGTAATGGGGTTGGGAGGAGGTTGGTTACAGCAGGGGCCAAGAGGCATGCATTTACATCGGCTCCTTTTCCCTGCCACCTCTCTGCTCTTCAGCGAGCTCAGGTTTATTTTAGCACTGGCCTTCTGAAGCGGGATTAATTTTCCCCTGAATAGGTCAGCCTGGGACAGAGCCAGGATCCATGGTCTTCCATAGCTCCGGGAAGCCGGAGATACCTACTAAGTAGCCAGGGTCCCTAACTGCTGGGCCTGAGCCCAGTGCAAGAGAAGTATCCTAGAATAACCTTTCTGATAAACAGCAGAGAAATCGTGTGGGGTCTTTTCCAGAGGCTGGTGTCAGGCTGAACCAGGCTATCGTGCTGTCCTCTGCTGGTGGCATTCGGGAAGACAAGGTAAAAGTCGGTGAGAAAATCTGGCAAAACGTTAACGAATTATAACTGGGAAAGCAGCAGTATGTGAATGCATGGATTATTTCATCCTCGCGTTTCATACAGTGCTTCAGCCCGCTGAAATGTCCCCTCGTATCTTCATTAGCAGTTCAGTTAGTAGCAACAGAAAATAGCTAATAGTTTTGTTGGGTTTTAGCACTTGTCCTTGTGGCTGTGCAAAGCATCTTGGGACCCAGAAATCATACTTTCTGGCACACTTTTTTGTGTTTCAGTGTGCAGGGGAGAGCAGATGAAGGGTTTTCCATCAGTAATTCAGATTTTTGTCACTTTGACATCTTTCTTATATAGAATGATTAAATTCCTTACTTACATGCACTTGAGATAAAGTTGTGTAGAAAGCTACAGCCATCTGAAATTACTCTTGTGTAAGTGTAGGATGCATAGAGGTGTCTAGGATGTTTTTTCCATAGCTAATCTGTGAGCCAGTGTGGAAGAAAAATGGAAGTAATCCGATATTTCCATCAGAAGTAGAAGGAAGTGCCATCGAGGGGTATTTCCTAGCCTTAATGCAGTACACCCTTGCTAGACTTGGAGCATGCGTAGCCCTGAACCCTTGGACATCAGCAGATATCTCTGGCAGCTCTAAGAGCTGTGTGTAGAGCTCTGTTCTGGAACATAACAGCTGCAGCTGGGCTGATTTCCTGGCCCTACTGAATGAAGTAAATGGGTTTGTGGTGTACGGTTCAGGAAAACCACCGCTTCGCTTCACAGAATATGGTATCATGTTAAGCCTCGATTCTCATCTTGATGTTTGTATCTTTAAGTGTGATATTCATGTTTCCCTCTTTGATACTGATTTTATAATCCTCGCCTTCAATGTATTTGCTTCAGACATACTGCCCTGCCTCTGTGGAGTTTTGGTTTAGCTATCAACATGCCTTGGAGAACATAAATGGTGGCTCCCTTTCAAAGAAAAGAAACTTCTTGCTTTCTGGCTAGTACAAAAAAAAAAATTAAAATATCTAAATAGAGGCAGAACTGATCAGTAACCCTGTGACTCAACGAATGTTGTACAGTGATAAATAAAAGCAACTGTAGTCATTTATCATGACAACATCTCAGCAAATTGTTATACAGTGCGCAGGGGTTTGCAGTGACTTTCTTATATAGGCAGTTCATGAGTGATAAAATAAGTCAGACCTTCTGTCAAAATGTCTGAGTTAATTAGTGATTTTATAAGTGTGATTTGACTTTGGGAAGTGGTTGTTAACAG
This sequence comes from Megaceryle torquata, assembly GCA_024611175.1. Lineage (NCBI taxonomy): Eukaryota > Metazoa > Chordata > Aves > Coraciiformes > Cerylidae > Megaceryle > Megaceryle torquata. The sequence continues at coordinate 21,588 of JANIJG010015244.1, read as the reverse complement.
TGGAGTTGTGAGGCTGGTCATTGACTTCCTCTGCCTTCAGGAGTGAATATTTTTATTGCTTCTAGAGAAATCTTTTGCTAACATTCAGGCCTGCAACCTCAAGCTGAGCTTTAAAGGTGAGGACTTTTGTGCTTCTGTTGTAAACAATAACTAGGCCATAACTCTGGGCCCATTTTGGGGTAGACAGAGAGCCAGTAAAAGGGCCTGTTTAACTTTCCTTTCCATTTGGCTTGCTCTTCAGTTTTGGGATGCTTTGACTTAATTTCCCAGGCTCCTGCTAGCAGAAGAGAGAGGAAATAGATTATACCATTGCCTGTCTGGGATGCTGGTTTGCACAAGCAATACTGACAGCTCAGTCAGGGTGGCTGGAGGAGCTGGTTGGCTAGAAGTGATCCCACTGCTCTCTGCGTAGCCCAGGTGTTTGGTTGTGTAGTATTTTGATTCCACCACATGAGCGTTTGCAACAGAAAACAATTCTAAGGGAAAATAAAATGCAGATCACTTCTATTTGTAGTCTTAGAACATGAGGATGTGGGTTGCAAAATGTGGAAACAGGTAAGATCTGATTGTGTCTTTTCTTTCATAGATTTCACTGAGAAATGGAAGATGGGAGAATCAGTCCAGCATCTGGTGTGACTGCAGTTGTAGCCAGGTAGGCAAACTTGTTTCAATCTGATTTAATTTCACTTTTCCAGTCGCTGGAAATGCTACCCACTGGATCCCAGAATGATGCCAGCTCTAGTATTTGCAGAATGCTGTGTCTGCCCTGCAGTTGGGGTTTGGCAGTGTTAGCAAAAATTGAGCATGGATCCCATGCTACGTATTTTTTGCTAATGCTTCTTAACTGGAGACTGGGCTGTAGCCTTTATTCTGGACTGCTGCACTATATATATATATATATATACTGTGTGTGCATATATATATATATACTGCACTACTGTGCAGTAGCCTTTATTCTGGAGGAGCTCTGGTCACGGAAGGACCAGTTCAGAAGTAAATGTTTAGTTTGAAACATGCCAGCAAAGTGTCCTACTGAATAATTATTCAGTACTGCACTCCCTTGGTTGTCTGAGATCTCTGATATGTTGTTTATATAAAGCAGTATTTTTGTAAACTCCATTAAGTCTTATGCCATTCCTGTACAGTGTGGGCTGGAGATGTATACTGGGAGGGGGAAGGGAGACAATTTTCCACTTACCATTTAGGGTAGGCAAAATATTTGAAATGGGATTGCACCCTTTCTCTAAGTGATGGAATCTCTGGTTAAAATAGGTCAATCTTTTCACTAACCTAAGGCTCATTTGTTTTCAGTGTGTATGAAATTGTGTTTTCTTAGTATTGTTTCATCTATTTTACACTTTTCTCACACAAACTGATTAGTCAGCAGGAATTTCAGGCAGTGGTTGAGTTCAGGTAAGAATGATTTTCTTTATCAAATACCATCTAGTGTTCTATTAGAGAAATTGACTGCTCTTGGCTTGGATGGGCATACGCTTTCCTGGGTGAAAAACTGATTAGATGGATGAGTTCAAAGAGCTGTAGTCAGTGGAGTTAAATCCAGTTGATGCCCAGTCACAAGTGGTGTCCCCCAGGACTCAGTACTGGGGCCACTCCTGTTTAACATCTTCATCAATGATTTGGATAAGGGAATAGAGTGCACCCTTAGTAAGTTTGCAGATGACACCAAGCTGGGTGGAACTGTTGATCTGCTTGAGGGTAGGGAAGCTCTACAGAGGGATCTAGATAGGCTGGGTCACTGGGCCAAGGCCAATTCCATGAGTTTCAATAAGGCCAAATGCCAGGTCCTGCACTTTGGCCACAACACCCAGCAGCGCTACAGGCCTGGGGAGGAGTGGCTGGAGAGCTGCAAGGCAGAGAAGGACCTGGGGGTGTTGGTTTTCAGCAGGCTGAAGATGAGGCAGCAGTGTGCCCAGGTGGCCAAGGCGGCCAACAGCATCCTGGCCTTTATCAGGAATAGTGTAGTCAGAAGGAGCAGGGAGGTGATCGTTCCTCTGTACTCGGCTTTGGTGAGACCACGCCTCGAATCCTGTGTTCAGTTTTGGCCGCCTCTCTACAAGAAGGATGTTGAGGTGCTGGAGGGGGTACAGAGGCAGGCTACGAACCTAGTAAAAGGTTTGGAGCATATCTCTTATGAGGAAAGGCTGGAGGATCTGGGGCTGTTTAGTCTTAGAAAAGAAGACTGAGGGGAGACCTTATTACTCTGTATAACTACCTGAAGGGGAAGCTGTAGCAAGGCAGGAGTTGGTCTATTCTCCTGAGTGACAAGCAATAGAACAAAAGGAAATGGCCAGAAGTTGAACCAAGGGAGGTTCAGGTTGAATATTAGGAAGAATTTCTTTACTGAAAGGGTTGTCAGGCATTGGAATAGCCTGCCCAAGGAGATGGTGGAGTCACCATCTTTGGAGGTAGAGCTGGGTAGGTGTTGTGCTTAGGGACATGGTTTAGTGGTTTTGATAGGGCTAGGAATAAGGTTGGACTTGATGATCTTGAAGGTCTCTTCCATCTGGAACAATTCTATGGTTCTATGTTTCTATGATCTAGCTATGGGGAGATACAATTTTAACTTCTTGGGAGTGTTTCATTAAGCACCTTTTTTCACAGTGGCTGCAGCTAAGTGCATTCAGGGCATACACATTGTGTTTCTGTGTAAGGGAAACTATGATTCCAGATTATTTAAGGTGGGGGGTTGAATAATGGATTTTCTGTTTCAAGCCACAGCTGGACAATCCCTCCCTATCCTCAATGTGCCCAACATACTGATGTTCTGAAGACTAAAAATCTGACAAGCCTTTCATTATTCTTAGAATGATTCTTACTCTTCTTATTCTGTCTCGGTCAGTCATGTTCAAGATTCTTGCCATTTGTCCAGGGCAGTATGGTATCTGTAGCTTCAAATGTTTGTACAGGTCACTAAATATCCTATATCTTTAAGGGGAACGTTGCATGATTACTTGGTTTTATTTACACTTCATTCTGAATAGTTACAGAGAGCAGTTCACCCCTATTACCAAGTAAGCAAGGCACAGACACTTCTGAAGCTTCAGGAGTTATCTCCTTGGGTACACATTTCCTGCCATCTATCTTTAACAGGGAGATCTCAACACCCTTTGGGAATGAGCTTGACAGCTCTTAGTAGTGCTTTATTTGCAGTCTGTCTGAATGCACGGAGCCATCAGCTTCACAGTGGTTATTAGTCAACAGCTTACATTGCTTCAGCACGTATTTTCTTCCTCTTCAGCATTTTCCTGTAGGTCAGATTTCAGATATGGAGTTTTTGCTGCCGTCAGTATTTTCACAGCAACAGGTACCTTTACGTAAGAGCCTTTCTAATCCTTTCAGACAGAAGCCCAGCTGCACCCAGCTTGTTTTTTCAGGCCATGGTATACCTGTGCATGGCTCGCATTGAGTGTCCAGGATTCTTTAGCCATTTAGCTCATTTCACTAGTGGGCATTTCTGGATGTTGTCCTGGATAGAGGGGAGGCACTTTGAGTGATGACTGGAGGAGATCTCACTTCATGCTCCCACAGATACAGCCCAAGTCTCTCCAAGACTGTGGGAGTTGTGAAGCTGTCATGTCAAACTGCTTAGAAACTGTTCCCAGAGAGCTTTCTTCTGTGTTCACCTCTGGAAGTAGGTTCCTTTTTTGCACTGCTTATTCCAAGCTGGGAACAGCAGGCTCTGCTGCAACTCTTACAAGTCTCCTTTCCACAAGGAAATAACAGCTGTCTTGGTGGTCATCAGTAACTATAATTCTTCACTGCTTCTTTCTACCTCACTTTTCCTTTGGAAAAGGCCTTGTTGTTTTGGTGGTGCTATTTCACTGCATTGTTGCATTATCAAGGGAGCAAAAGACTAGTGTTGGACTGTCAGCCCTGAAATGTCTGTCTGTGGTATCTGCTATGAGAAGCTAATTGGATGGATGTGACGGGCTGGCCCTGGCCAGCAGCTAAGTATTCACACAGCCATTCACTCACTCTCCCCCAGGTGGGACAGGGGAGAGAGAAGAAGAGCAGAAGTGAGAATACTCTTGGATTGAGATAGAGGTGATTAATAAGTGAAGGGGGAAATACGAAGTGTTGCAAAGGCAATCACTCACTAACTCCCACAAACAACACTGATGCCCAGCCAGTCTCTAAACAACAGATACAAGGGCTACCCTGGAAGACAACCCCACCCCCAATTTTTATTGCTTTACATGATATTAGATGGTAACAGAATAACCTCTTCACCAGTTCAGGTCAGTTGTCCCAGTTCTGTCCCCTCCCATCTTCTTGAACCCCTCCTCTCCAGCCTACTCACTGCAGGGGGCAGCATGAGAAAAAGAGAAAGCCTCTGTGCTGTGCAAGCACTGTTCAGCAATAGCCAAATATACGATGTGTTATCAACACTGGCTTAGTCACAAATCCAAAACACAGCAGCATATGGGCTGCTACGCAGTTAACTCGATTCCAGACAGACCCAGTGCCATGGAGCTGCTTAACACTCGTGTCGTAGATCAGAAACTGAGGGTACAGTTTCATAGTTTGTGTAAGGATCCTGATGACTCAGTGACAGCTCAGTTCCTTCTCCCTTCCCATCACAGGTTCCCCATCTCCTCTCATGTCAGCATTAGCAATCATGCAGCCTTGCAAAGTCTTGAGTTTTCAGCACATCCTCAGTAATGACGAGTTGAAGGTGTTACATCAGCGGGGGCCTGGGAATGTCTGGCTGGGACTGGGGAAAATGACAGAAGTGACCTTTCTGGAATAGACATCTGTCAAGTTTGTGACAGCTAGATGTTTGTTACACTGTGGTTGTGCTTCATCGTTCTGATTAATCTCCCCCCACCTCCACTTATTTCCTTCTACATGTCTACTGTCACCATGTAGTCTCTAACTCCTACTGCAGCTTTAGAGCGATGAGCTACAGAAACCTGGGGTGGAAAACAGCACCCAACGGTTTGGTTCTCTGAAGCTATGATGCATGAATCTCTCATTAACAGTTAACTATTAAAAGGAACTTAGTATTTAATGTATGCTACAGAACTAGATATGTGAGTTACTCCTATATTATGTATTTCAGTGCAATATGGATAGAGGAGATTATTTACTTTGTGTGGTTTTTCTTGGTGGCTCTCTCCCTAGGTCTTTAGAATGCGATATATAATATGTGATATACAGTGTTGTGCAACTTTGGGGGGGTTTTAGTTAAATCTGAAACGTGCACAACAATGGGGGAAGGTTTCCATATGAAACCCCTCTTCTGAAAAAACGAAGTGGTATTTTTGGACTGTCCTTGCCACCAGATGGCAGAGCACCCTTCGGAGAAAGGAAGCTCTAAATCGCCCCTGTGTGTTTGACGCTAATTTGCTCTCAGCCTGGCAAATCTCTCATGATGCTTATCAATGAGTTTTGCTGGAGTGAGGAGCGGATGGAGTGCTGGAGAGAACTGTAATTATGTTATGACCCTTTGACAGCACTGGCATGCAGTTTTATATTTTCTCCAGTACAATAGATCCCTTAATTGAATTCCACAGAGCTTTACATAATAAGATAATAAAGAAAAGCTGTGTTTTAACCACAATTAAATCACAAGTCAGCGCTGGTGAATTTGTTGGAGAAATCTGTGCCTCTTGTACACGTGCTGCGGTTGCTGTGCCAAGTTCTGAAGTACTCAGTCAGTCCTTGAAGTGAATTGCAAAGAGACTGGCCCAAATAGTGACCTTGGAATCTGGCTTTGAATAGTTTGGACTGGCAGTTTGCTGCAGCTGGGAGATCCAGTCAGCATTTAGAAGAGTTAGGAGCTCTAAGTTTCACTCTTTCACACTAATTTCATTTCAGTGTAATCCTAGTAAATTCAACTGAGCATAACTTCTGCAATGGGGCTAAGAAATAGGATGCTTATGTTTAGGCCAGAGTTGTTATAGTCATCAGAATATTAAGATAAGGAAGTTGTACACATTCACCCATCCCAAATATACAGGTGCATCTGGGCAAAAAGGGGGTAATGCCCCTCCATTCTCACATGGAACATTATGCATTGGCAAACATAAATGACCACACTAAGATCACACTGCTGCCCCTGGGAGCTAATGAGAGACAAAGGGAAAAGATGTACCAAAATGGGTGTTTTGTCATGGTTTTTGTAGCGTTACACTTTTTACTAACACATCTAGAAAACCTGTAGGGAAATTCTCAAAATCTGGACCTTTTTTTCGTTGATAGATAATTTTTAGATTAGATGACTCTTAAAAACTATAATGACAAGTTAACATTGACTTTATCAGGGCACATGATACTCTAACACAATCGCTGAAAAGAAACTTTCACAAAAATGTCAATATTTTCAGGTTTATATGTTGTAGTCTTTGAAATGAATTGATTGGAATTGGTTTTTATACTTTATTTCAAAAGTTTAAAATTTCACTTTAAAATGTTTAAAATTAATTTGTTTCCAAAAGGAATGTGGTTAACAAAATGAAAGGTGTAAGTGCAGTGAAACACTTTTTCAGAGTTTTTTCACTTTTTCTGAAACAGCTGTTTCAGAGAGGGCTTTGTTCAACAGGTTAACTTGTGCAAAAGTTATTTTCAAATGGTGTATGATTTGACGTGCAATTTTTTAATCACATTTTCAGAAGCTGGAGTATTTGCCACTGACTGAGCTTTGTTACAGATGGCACTGCTTAAGCCTGTTGGAACATGACTTGAATCCCTCAGCTTTAATGAAATAGAAGAATTTTTACCAAGTCTTGGCCACACTCAGGTTGGGAAAGACCTACACCTGCTTTCCGAGGGAAAAGGTATAAGCTTTCCTAGTGTGTTACACAAGGATATAGCTCTCTTGAGGCTGCCTGCACTGCACATACACTACTCATACACTACTCGGTTTGCACTTTGCCTTCTTACCTGTTTTACTCATCTGCATGCAAGGGCAGATTTTAGAGCAGTGTGATCTAACTGGTGGACTTCCAAATGCATCTTGACTGGAGTTGAACATGTGTTTTTCCAGGGTATTGGACATGAGGTCTGTTTTGTGGTCCAGCAGGAGATGCTGTAAATACAGCAACCTTGTGGATCTGAGTGAGCAGCTGCAGTGTGCAGATCCCAGCTGTGAGGAGAGCAGGCGGTGCTGGCAAAGCTGCAGCTGGTACTCTGCTTCTTGCTGAGAGGCACTTGGTGGAACTGCCCAGACAGCCTCAGTGAAAATGAGCACTAGTAACTGCTTTAGTCCGTATAATGTAAGATTTCTGGTTTGCTGTAGCAAAAAGTACCTCCAAGTTAGCTGTGATGTTTTTAAAGTTACTTTTCAGAGAGAACATCCTATGTGGATGAAAAGCTCTTCTTTTTTATATCACCTTTTTGTATATCACCTTTTTGTTTGTTTTGTAACAAACTCTTTTTTCTACCTGCACTGTCTGAATGTCATCCTTTTGCTATGTCTGCAGCTAACTTTAGAAATCTGCCATAACATCTCCAGCTGTTCTTCAGAGTGGGGAAATGTCACCTCTTGTACCCTCCAGGTACCAAACACTGCAGTTTTTGAATCAGAAACATTCTGAAAGAAGTCCTTTTCAGCAAGAAATAATCCTTTATTATGTTAGATAGCCTGTTACCCAGCCTGGATTTTTCATCCATGGTTTATAGGTGTGTCAGAACTCCTAGGATCAGCCAGAGCAGGTGACACTCTCCATTGCATATAATGTCAACAATCCAGATGGAAAGCTGGGGTTTAGAACATCCTCCTTCCTAGGCCTCACATAAGTGATGGGAGACTGCTGGGCAAGTCTTGAATAACAGATTTTCTCAGCCTCTAGTAGCACGTAAGCTAGACCTGAGCACAGTGTGCAGCAGCCCTGAGAGTGTATGTGGGGTCCTGCATGGTGACCCTGCTTATGACATCCTCTCTGAGCTTAGCACCCAGAGGAAGATAACACTGATAGTTCTTGATTATGTCTTCTAGCAGAGGCCTCTCGAGATAGTTTTTAACTTACCTGCTGTTGGAACACCAGTAAAGAGATTGAACTAAGGCCTTGTACTTTCCATAATTAATGTTCAGTTGGCCTACCATTGCCATTTGTTAAACTGACTGACCTCCTGGGGAATGTGCTGCAAGACAGAACCCCAGTAACTAATAACTGCAGATCCTTACTATGCTATTGTAGATGTCTGTGTCACCATGGAAAGGTACTTAATAGTCAAGCACAATTACTTTCTTTCTGTTTTCATTTTCTTCCAATTCCTGTTGTTCATGCAAGGGAGACTGCTGCTGTGGCATATTTAGTGCAGACAGGTTGTGAGAGCTTGCCGTGTTTTAACTACTGCTTTGCTTAGACCTCTTCTGAGCCTGAGTTTTACAGTACTATTAAAAAAAAAAAAAAAAAAAAAAACCACCCCAAACAACTATGGTAGCATTGAAATAGTTTTGCCTGAAGGGAAGATGCACATAACTGGGATCTGGGAGATTCCTTTGGTGAGGGTAGAAAGGTATTGGACTAAAAGGATGGTTTAGGAGGCATGACATGAGAGTTCATGAGACCTGGTTTTATTTTATTTATTTATTTGTTTATTGTGTGGCTGTGGACAATGCATCCCTTCTGCCTTCTACAGCAGACAGAGATCAGTAACTATAAAATCCATCCGTTTGTGAAGAGCGCAGGTACTAGGGGATGACAGAAAGAGCAAACTAGTGAGTTGGACAAAATATTGCACACATACCACATGCTGCATTGTTAGCTCTTAATAACAAACCTGGTTTTGACACAGTGTGGATTTGCTTGCGCTTTCTCACAATGTATACGGGGAATAATAACAGGGAAGTATTTGGTCTTTGCTTCTTGTTTTTTACATGAGCAATGTCAGAGCCTTTTCCTTGAGGCATAACTGAGGGGGTGAGTAGGAGAATTGCAGTGATGGTGAGAGACTGTAGGGATCTCGGCTTGCAGGTGATCCAGAGTCTATAACGTGGTGGGCTGTTCAGCCTTCCTCACCAAGCTCTGTCCCCTCCCCTCAGAACCCTGGTGCTGTTGTATGCTTACCTAAATGCTAGATGTCTTTTTTTTACAGGGAAACAAACGGGAGCCAAGCTCTCCTGGTGCTACTTTTCCTTTTCACAGTGATCTCATGGAATAATGTTTGCTTGCTTTGATTGTATTTGAATAGTAAAAATTACAAGAGACTTTTGAGACAAATTTTACAAGGCATTTAGGTGCCTCTCTCCCATTAGGAGGGGATCAGGCTCTGATGAGAGCCTGTGGGGTGATCCAGTAACTGTGGCAGTTTCTTGCCTACCAGCAGGGTCCAAATAGCAGGATAAAAATAAGAGTTGGAAGAACTTGAGGCTCTAGGCCCACGTCACCCAGAGCACTGGGTTAAACCCTGATTTGCTACTGAAGTGTGCATCATTCTGCCTGATGCTTTACTGGAGAAATTGGAATGAAATGGGAAAATGGTTATGTTATACAGCTATTTGCCTAAGTGGATGAAGGATCTAGCTTTTAAATTAAGTATGCTCTGCAACAGCATTCCAGTATGTAAATTGAAATGCCAAGAACAGAGGGGCCTGGTTAATGTGACATGTTGGGTAATAGCTGTGAAAGGGGTAAAACGTGGAGTAATTGGAAAATCAACCCGAAAGAAAGATGTTATGGCAGTAGCTTGAACTGATGATGACTTAGAGCTGAACTGCTGTACCTGGGTTATTTGAATAATCTGATAGCCTTTTATGATGGCACAACTAGATGGATAGATGAGGGGAGGCCAGTGGATGTGGTATATCTCGACTTCAGCAAAGCTTTCGGTACTGTCTCCCATGATATCCTCACAGCCAAGCTTAAGAAGTGCGGCTTGGATGGTTGTGTGGTGAGATGGATTGGAAACTGGCTGAAGGACAGAGCCCAGAGAGTTGTGGTCAGTGGAGCAGAGTCTAGTTGGAGACCTGTGGGTAATGGTGTTCCCCAGGGGTTGGTGCTGGGTCCAGTGCTGTTCAATACATTCATCAATGACCTGGATGAAGGGATAGAGTGTACCCTCAGCAAGTTTGCTGATGATACAAAACTGGGAGGAGTGGCTGGCATGTCAGAAGGCTGTGCTGCCATCCAGCATGACCTGGACAGGCTGTAAAGCTGGGCGGTGAGAAATTTAATGAAGTTCAACAGGGGCAAGTGTGAAGTATTGCATCTGGGGAAGAACAGCCACATGTATCAGTACAGGCTGGGGGCTGATCTGTTGGAGAGCAACTCTGGGGAAAAAGATCTAGGAATCATGGTGGGCAGGAGGATGACCATGAGCCAACAGTGTGCCCTCATGGCCAAGAAGGCCAGTGGCATCCTGGGATGCATTAAGAAGAGTGTGGCCAAAGGAGGTTATCCTCCCCCTTTACTCTGCACTGGTGAGGCCCCACCTTGAAGTACTGTATCCAGTTCTGGGCACCTGAGTTCAAGAAAGACAGGGAGCTACTGGAGAGAGTCCATCACAGAACCACTAAGATGATTAAGGGAGTGGAGCATCTCCCTTTATGAGGAGAGACCTGGGTCTTTTTAGCCTGGAGAAAAGGAGACTGAGAAGTGACCTCATTAATGTCTATAAATATGTAAAGGGCAAGTGTTGGGAGGATGGAGCCAGGCTCTTCTCAGTGACATCCAGTGATAGGACAGGGGGTAATGGGTACAAGCTGGAGGATAGAAGGTTTTGGGTAAACATAAGGAAAAACTTTTTCACAGTGAGGGTGACAGAGCAGTGGAACAGGCTGCCCAGAGAGGTTGTGGAGTCTCCTCTGGAGACATTCAAAACCTGCCTGGACATGTTCTTGTGTGACCTGATTTAGGTGATCCTGCTCTGGCAGGGGGATTGGACTGGATGATCTTTTGAGGTCCCTTCCAACCCCTAACATTCTGTGATTCTGTGTAGCATTACAAACCAGAGGGAAAAGAGCATATAAAGAGGAAAGAATGAGTAGGAGACAATCCATTGGGGTTTTTTTTTTCTCCTTTCCCTGCCTCTAAATCTGGCAGGTCAGTTTTCCCAGGCTGAGTTTCACACAGAGATTTCAGTGGTTCAGCTTTCTAAGCCTAGATTTTACATGTTAGGTCTCTCCTTCAGGAAAGCTGCCTGACAAATGGAGACTAGTGAGTTATTTCTAGTGTCTTTCTTGAGAGTCATGAAAGGATTGAAGGACCAAATAGGCACCAACACCACAAACTGAGGACATGCACATACTTACAGTGTTTATACCATGAGAGGTGGAAAAAGGAAGGTTTTTCTGGATGGAAGTGGAACCTGTGATCTATGCCAATAAAACATCATTTTAGATCTCCTGAAGTCTATTGTTAAATTCTCTTTTCATACAAATATTTAAGTACTTGCCCAGTTTGTTGTTGCCAATTCCTTAAAAATGCCAAAAGAGAGAGATTGCTTCTGAGTTCTTCGTGACACTTTGATTCACTGTTGTTGCTTTCACAGGCAAGGTACCTGGTGTTCTCTTATAAAATGCACAAGAGGTGCTGAGGAGAGGCCATGATTTTAAAGGCAAATGCAGCACGTACTGAATTCAAGCTCTGCCTGCCAGTGTGTCACAGTTTAGGGTCAGGGTGGCCCCCTAGACCAGTAACAGATGCTCTCTGTTAACCCCCCTCCCTCCCCAAAGGGGAAGAGAAAGGGAATAAGGGAGAGAGACTCAGTGATTAGAAAAAGAAACTAAAACAGCTTGAATTAAAATGAAAATAATAATCATAAAAATAGACTATGTACAAATATATACAAACCCAGTATCAAACCCAGCCCCCCTGATGGTAATTCCATCACCGTCACCACTGATGCTGTGGAGCAGGCACCAGTTGAGTCCCAGACTGGGCCCCGCAGCAGATGGGAGCTGTGTTCAGGAGCTGGATTCTGGTACCAGGTTCAGGAACACACCGATTGGGATCGAAGGCAG
>JANIJG010015243.1:79473-106191 GCA_024611175.1 Megaceryle torquata | reverse complement strand
CAAAGAAAAAAAAAAAAAAAACACCTCATTTTTTTGGGGATAAGGGGAGGGAAAAAAAGGGTTCCTACTTGGGGGTGTCGCTGGGAGGCAAAGTGTGTTGCCCCCCCCCCCCCCCCCCCGTTGTAATTCATTTTAGCCTTAAAACTACATAGGAGCAGTTTACCTTAATTTCTTAATTCCCCTGTTCATCCTGCAGCTATGCTATAGCTCAGCAGAACAGTCTGTGAGGAGCAGGGCACCCAGCTCTCTCTATTAAAACTGTAATAGAAAATACAAAGATTCTACTATAGCAACAGAGTTTTCACATATTTGAAGACTTACCAGATGTTGTAAAAATCTGTCTGCAATAAAGAGTGTATTGGAGATCAGGTGATGGTAGTCAGACTGCTACATGTAATCAAAGGCAGTAATTAATTGCCAGATATTACTAGCATAAAATTAAATTAGGTGAATCATTTGGGAATACTTTTTTTAGCAATAGTGTTGCTTTACAGTTAAAGCTTATAGAAACAATTTGAGATGTAAACTTACAAAATGATTTCTTAATTTCTGAGCAATATTTTAAAATCCTGTGGATACCTAATAGAAATCATGACACTTACATACTGTGTTTCTGACTTACTAAACTTAACCTTAATGCTAAGCTTTAACATATTTCCCTGTTTTAGTTTTAATAATAATAAGGCTATGAAAAAATAACTGTACACATTCAGTGTACACATAAAATTAGGGTAATCATTTGGGAATAATTTTTTAGTAGTTTTGTGTTGCTTTAACTGTAAAGCTTATAGGAACAATTTGAGATGTAAATTTACAAAATTATTTTTAATTTCTGAGTATTTGTACACATTCAATGTCTATAAATATTGCTATCTGCTCCTGTAATGGCATTAAATACAAAATTGTGGTGCTTGCCATTGTCACTGAAAGGAAGATGCTAATACTTACAATAACTACTACCACATAGGTAAAATGCTTTAAATGATGCTAAAAGCTTTGAAAAACACCCTGTCATATTTTTATATAGTATTTTAAAGCTGTTGTGTATCAAGAACTAAAATGGACTTTTACATTAATGTCACTTGTGTAGTAAGTGACTTAAGCTATTATTAGTGTTTGCCTGAACTAACATAAGCAGAACAGAATTGAAGATCATAGTCCTGCAGTGACGTGGCAGAAGGCTTCATGGTGGTGTTTGAATCACCACTGTGAATGACCTGGCTTGGTGAATAATTCCCAGGTAATTAAACAGTGGAAATGATGCAGCGTAACTCTGAAAACTTCAACAGTTTGTATTTTTTTTAAGAATAACCCTGCATACTTACTAACAATACTTAATGCAATATGGTAGAATAAACAAAATAAATTCTAATGTTGCCAAGCAAAGAGCCCAGTGGATTACAAGGGGAGGTGGGTGGGAACGTCAGTCTTAGTCAGTCATATTGTTTTAAAACAATACTACAAAAAAATCTGGATTTTTTTTTCCTTCTTTTTCCCTGTTTCTCTGAAAGAAGGGCAAATTAGAGAAAATATCCAAATTCATTATGGAGGTGGTGGGAGAATAGTATGGTAATTTGAGCAGCTGCTTCTTTCCAATGTAATCACGAGTCCCAACTGTAATTGGTCGTCAGTGATGCAGGATTTTCAACGTACTCCTTCTGTATTTGATTGTCAACAGTGGTGCCACAAGTCACCTCCAGATTGAGCTTCTGCATCATTTGATTCTGTTTGTTTACAGCATGGGCTCATTAACAAAATGCCGTGACTCAGAAGGGTTGACACCTTTGCTTGGGGAACAGTTGGCAAGTATGTGTCATGGTGAGTCCCCTGGTCCCCCTCAGTGACCTTGCCACCACTGCAGTCTGAACAGCTGAGCTGTTGGTAAAAAAGCCCCTTGATTACTGCTATTTGCAATATTAAGGTGAACTGTCAGTCATCTTAGCTTTGAAAATGGTACTACTAATCCTAAGCTAGACTATCTCCACCAGACTCTAAGGGTGTGAATTGGACCATCTTCTCTTGTCAGAAGTGAGTAGATAAGTGTAGGTTGAGGAGAAGCTTCTGTAGTTCGAGCAGTTTTAAAACTAACTGGAGGAGTGATGATAAACCTTCGAAAGCTATCATGTCTAGAATTCAGAACAGATCCAAGTATTTTTTCACTTTTGGTTTACAGATGTTAGAGACTGATTTCAGCAGTAAGACAGTCAAGTTCTATTAAAGTCATCCAAGACGATGCCATTAGTTTTCCTATGGACATAGGATACTGTTTAGGGGAGAGGATTAACACTCTTGAGTTCAATGAATGAGTCATATACAGAGCTTAGACTTCTATGAAAACCTCAGTGTCTTCCTCTGACCAGGATTGCAGGAAGATGCTGTTTGTAGAAGGACGTGAGACCCAATTATGGGAGAATACATTGCTGGAGTGAGAAAAAGCTAGCAGCTATCATTTTGCTAACATCAGTTACTGGAACCAGTCTCTAATCCAGCTGGCTAAAGGTAGAGTTTTAGAGTGGTTTGTGTTTTCTTTTTTCCCTGCTGCTGTTCTTGAATGCCTGAAAGCTGGTTGCTGAACAACATCCGTGTCTCTTCCAGCTCTACATGAACAAGAGTGTATTCTGCATCTTCTATTCCATTTGGAGCAGAGCCACAACAATTCAGGCTTTCTGGTCAGACAGGAAAAATTTGTTTTTGTCCTGTGCGAGACTGAAATATAGCAGGATTTTGATCTTTTTCTCTTAATTGGAACCAACAGTTGGCTTTGGCTATGTTACATGCAATTAAAACAAAAACAAAAAAAAAACCAAGAAAACCCCCAACACGTGAAAATTCAGATCAAACAGGCAGTGACTGCATTGAATTAATCTATTTCAGTATTTATGGAATTTAGAATTTGGGAAACTACTATCCTTGAAATGCAAAAAAGTATGTGCATGGTCAAATTGATTTTATTTGTGCTGATTAAATAGTTTTGATAAACCTGATTAAAGATTTCTTTTACCTGTGGCTGTTTCGACACAGACAGCGGTGGCAAATCTTTAATATTCTCCTTGCTGTATTTGCAATGACTTCTATCATGACGCAGGAAAAAAAAATAATTACAAACTTTTTGGAAGGAGCTACTTGACTATTTATATCTGTTCTTTTATTTGTTCTTGTAGAATGGTACTTAAAATTTTAAGTGTTTGACTTGAGTGACTGATTTGAGAGATACTGTGGAGGTACTGATACCACTGTAAGAAAGAAAACTGTAGCTGAAGAATTTGAAAATGTTTGAAATGTTTTTGAATAAATAAAAAAAGCCTTTTTTGTTGTTGTTGTTGTTGAGGTCTTGATTTAAAAAGTGACTGTGCATATATTGAGAACTTGTGTGTATGAGCCTCCCACATGCCTGTGGCAGAATATCCTGTAACATAGTGGGTGGAGTGCTAGAACTGATTTGCAGTTTTCCATGCAATTTCCTAGAAAATAAACTAACTCCCTTCTTGCAGTGTTTTTTTGGGTTGTTTGTAAGCTAAATTTTCATGGGTAAGGCTGAATTTAGTAGACTTTTTACTGAATAAGAGTATATTTTGAATTACCGGAGTCCCCTGAATATGAATAGACACAGTTCTGTAGCTTTCTTCCTCGTGAAATCAGTGGAAGCTGGAGAACTGCTTTAGCAAAATCTATGGTGTTTTTCAAGTACTTTTTTAAAAGTAAGTATTACTATTTTTTTTCAAAATAAGGCTGAGTTCTGATTCTACATTTCCAGTGTGAAGAATGAGCTGTTTGCATTATATAATACCTAAACCTAACAAGCTTAAATGTTAGCTGATAAGTACTGTAAAAATCTTATTAATGTGATCATGCCTTTTTAAGAATGGGTTATAATATTTTTGAGTTTTCATAGAAGTAAACGTCATCTTAAATTACCCGTGATGTAAGAATGGAGGACTTTTTTATGACTTAAAATATCTGGTGTTAGTCATGCTCTTTAAATATCACCAACACTATTTTTTAAAATCTATCACACCAACACTTTACCATTGTATGGCTTGTATTTCTGTGAACTAGATAAAAGGCAATCTAAAAATGACTGACTTAGTTCTGTAGTTAGTCAAACCTTTTGAGTACCCCCAAATCATAAAATTAATTCAGCAGTTATTCTTTCTAAAACTACTAGAACTTCAAATACACTATGATTTGTAAAAGTTAAATTGCTGCTTTACCAATCTGACTTGAGATTTTAATTTTGTTTAGCACTCTAAGTAAAAATAAAAGACTTGCAATATAGTCAGAGTAGCCTTATGCTAAAGATACTTGTATTTTTACCTGGTGGGCTCTTCTTAGACTTTGTTTATTAGGATGTAAATGTTCAGTTAGTGAAACTAGGTAAAAAAAAAACCCCAAAAAACCCAAACAAACCATAAACCTGACAATATTTCATCTTTGACAGTAGTGTTGGATTTAATATAATTGTGATTAATGTGGTCTTAAACAG
This sequence comes from Megaceryle torquata, assembly GCA_024611175.1. NCBI lineage: Eukaryota > Metazoa > Chordata > Aves > Coraciiformes > Cerylidae > Megaceryle > Megaceryle torquata. The sequence continues at coordinate 101,708 of JANIJG010015243.1, read as the reverse complement.
ATATCCAGTAATTTTTAGACCACTCTATTAGATATTAAACTTCCTTTCTAAAAACAGAGAATAATTTAAAACTTTTCCTGGAACTTATTCTAGAAAAGTGTTCTCACTTAGGAAAAGTTCTGCAAATTCCTAGCCTCATGCTACATTTACAAATGAAGCTGTAAGCCTTTCTACTCCTCCCAGTAGGAAATGGAGTACTGAGAGCTTTTGAAGTTTGTGTTTAGCTCTTAACAATTATTTTTTTATCATGATTCTGGATTTTCTTAACAGATGCAAAGAACAGACACACATAAGCACATGGTTATCTTTGGCCAGATAAACTGATATTTTTTCCCCCACTTTATTAATAGATTTCCTCATGCAACTAAAAATACTGTAGCTTAGTTGGTACTGGTAGGAGCAGATAATTTAGGTAATAGGTTAATTAAACTAAGGTATAAAATACTGCTTTCCTCTCTTAAAAGATGGGTAAAATACCACAGAAAATAATGTCAGAATAACGAATACAAATTAATGGGAATACAGGTCAGATATTTATAAAACCAAACCCTGAATTACAGTCTTGTTCCTAGTAGGTGAGTTCCTCCTCCACAGAGGAGCTGCAACTGGAAGCTAGAATAGCATTCTTCAGGGCCTGAAAACACCCAAAATGAGGGGAAAAACGTGGAATTTGTTTGCTTTGTGTTTTGTTTTGGTTTTTTTTTCAGATGCCGTTTTCATTTGGACTCTGAGTGAGGTGCTGAGAGCAAATGAGCCACAGAAGTGACTGAAATAGGACATGAATGAACTGTAGAATTTTTTTTGTGTGCAGGAGACATACTGACTGCATGCAGTGTCTGGAAGCATTCGTGCTGTGCTTTTGTGTGTGGAACTGCTCAGTATTATGCTACTTTAAATATAGCTTTAATGCTTTATATTGAGTAACTATCTTATTTACCTTTCAGTATAGTCATCTGATCTCATTCCTCATGTAAAATCTTTTTTTTGTTTGTTTGTCTTGAGATATTTGAGAAATACTTTTGCTACTTGGCTTCTTTTAAATATTATATTCATAGGCTTTTTTCACTTGCTAAAATTTCACAAAAAGATGAGTTGATGGATATCCCTCTTAATATTCATAATGTTAGTTAAAACCCAGCATTTTAACTTAGTATTTTCTTCAAAGTGTGCTATTTGAATTTTAGACTTCTGGACAAATAAAATGATTAATTTGTGGAGGGAGACTAATAACTTTAACAAATTGAAAACACACTATGAACATCATGTAAGGCACTTCTAAAGACTTAATTTTTTTTAATAGCGTGCCAGATCCAAGCAGGGTTTTGCAGCAGGGGTATAAGCTCTCTGTTTTCTCGTATAGTTACGATGTGCCTATTTTGTTTCTCTGGAAAAAATGAAAAGCTTAAAAAGGCTTAACAAATATGGTTTAAAGACACTAAAATCTCCCCCACAAAATTTTCCTTCTGATAGATGTTTATCTTTTCACAGGTTTGGAATTGGAAAAAAAGGCTTTTGGATATATGGGTTGAGTTGCTGTAATCCTGTAATCAAGGATTTGTGATATGAGCATGAATTCTGCCTTTTGACCTCGTGGAATAAGGAGATGGCAGTGTTAGACACCACTTGAAAGGGGTCTAATATACTTGTAATGAAATTCTTCCTTGAGGAGCCTGGTAATAGCTCAGTAGTGATTAGAAGGGTGCTGCGTTCCTTTTAAGTACCTTTTGGTAACGTTTTCTTAACTGTTTTACTGTCGGGAGCACCTCCTAGATTTTCCCACACCATTGTCATGGTTTAATCTCTTTTTTTTCAGGCTGCAGCTCTAAGTGGACCGATTGCAAACCATTTGTTGTGGGCTTGTTCTCCACTGATGGAGGTGCACCAATTTACATAACTAACTTTTCTGGTTAATGGTTGAAGTTAAGAAAGGGTGTTGAGAATACTGGATGAGTGTTTAAAGATGACCAAAGAGAAACCACATTTTTTTTTTGTTTAGAGTTTGCAAAGTGAGAGCCTTGAATTCACAAGAGCAACCTGTCAGAACCAACCAGAACCTGGGATGTCTGCTGTGATGAGGGCACAGACCAGCTGAGATGAACTGAGGCATTTAGTTTGCTGTCAGGGTTTTTTTTAAAGACTTTTTGAATAGGGACTTACTAGTAGGCTACATGATCTTTTTTTTTTCTTGATCAGTGTGCTGAACTTCTCTAAGGCATTTATTGGTGGCCTTTTGCTCTCTAAGGGTGGACTAAACATTAGAATGCAGTAAAATACACTCTTAAAGGTATTACAGATGTTGCAGCAAAGTTATTCACATGAAGTATTTAATAAAGTAAGATGTATATTGTTATAATGAGCCCAGGATGACAGGAAACTTATCTCTCCATTACATAGGAAAGTTTGGGACAAAGATACTGAATGACTAAAGGTACTGTAGTCTGCAGGGTTTAGGAATAGCATGGGTATCTCTTACCTTGTCAGTGTCACTGAAATGTCATTGACACTGTTAACTAAAAGCCTACTCTTGGTGCTTCAGTATGATGAAATGCAGCTTTGCTTTCATATTAAAAAAATCTTATGATTACACTTTGTTTAGCAACACGATTGTTTTCAAGCAGGAAGATTAGATGTTGCATAGGTGAGGAGAACATCCGTCGCTGTTCTGTTGTGCTCCTGTCAGACCAAACAAAATTGCAGCAAACAAAATGGCTCTGTAAGGACATGCTCCTCAGAGTGCCCTTCATTACTGGTGACTGTTTCTAAAAGGTAGAGTAGCTCACAGGCTTTCTGTACCATGGGGAAAAAAAATGGGAGAACCTGTGATACCAGGTTACGTGTGTGGATTGCAGGTTGTTGTGGCTTTGTGACACCAGGGAACCGAGACAGGGAGTCTCACTGTGTTACTGACTCTTGCCATTGGGGTCTGTGTTAATTCAACAGTTCCTAGTAAGAAAGTCTTTCCAAAGAAATTTGAGTTATCCTATATTTAAATAGTCTATCCACAGTTCACTTACCTAGTATGTAATTGAAATCTACTTGAAATAATAATTTCTCCCATCTTTACTTTTGAAAATGTACAAACTCTCAGTATATTACCTTAAATAGCTAAGTGCTATGTTACAAATTTGGAAGGGTTCAGGGCAATACTTAAACATTAAAAATGCATTTAATGTGGGATGGTTAGTTCTTTGTAGGTCGCTAATGCCAGTGGAAATGGGGAGCGTGTTAGGTTTTTAACTGAGGATTTTGCAAATTAGTTGCAGTGGCAAGGATGTGAAGATAAGTGCTGCTTGTAAGTCCTGTCTTTGTAGATATTTTAACTAGTGCTGCACAGTCAGGCATACGCTGTTAAAACATTGCCTTTTCTGAGGATTATTTCATGTGTTCTAAAGTTACTTGAGAAATGACATTTTTAGTATGAATATGTAGGTAGATAACTCTGCATCCTTACTGGAATATTGTAGTCTGTTATTTTGATTTTTTTTTTGTTCTTATTTTTATACTTGAAAATAATTTGTTCAGGCTTCTGTGTTTAAATAGCCTGCAGGCTGTTTTATGGTGTGTGTATATATAGGGGATCCTTCCATATATATATATATTTTTATTTATATGGGGTCCTCTTTCTTTCCCAGTTCTTCCATCCTAGAAATCTTCTTTCAGTATCTCAGTGAGGCTCCTGATGGTGGTAATTAGTTTGAGGTTTCCAGAGAAAGCTACCTTTTTTTTTTCTTTATAGACTCTAGGAGAAGGTATATGGGCAGTTCCTGGTACTAAGTGAAAAGTTGTTTTTTCTGCTGGAAAACCAAACAAAACACACCAAACTACAAGTATTTATTCACTCAGAATTTCATGTTATTTTTCAGTGTGCTTGTCTAACTCTCTATTTTTTTTTTCCTAATTCTGAGCTAGATCTATATTTTGAGGGGGTAAAAGTGATTCCTAAAATAAATGAGGTATTCTTGCCTGTGCTTTAAGGAGAGACATCTGGGGCAGTGTGTGCTGTGATGGCTCAGGGTAGGTCTGAGTGCAGTTAAGTCTTGTAGAGTGAAAATAGTGGGGTTGTCTTAGAGGTATTTTTCCTACCCTTGTGGTGATTACTATTTCTTTAATAATCCGAGAACTGTAAAGGAAGATTGAGTAAAATATTAGACCAGTTACTACATGCAGAAACCATATTTTAAGTTGGTTGCTTATGGCATACGTAAGTCTAATCCATGCCCAGTGTGATTTAATAGCTTCATATTTTTCATACACAGACTTAAGAAAAAAGGAAATGTAGTATTAAATTTTTTTTCCTATTTGACCAATTTCTTCCTGAGGGAGTTAACGAGGGAGAAACTTGGAACCAAACTGAAGTTAGAACTTGAACTGGATTTTAGGAAAATAGCTGGAGTGTTGAGTTGTGTTTATTCAGAAGGAGAACAAAAGAAATGTCTCATGGCTCTGTCCAAAGCTGATGCTCGTACAGAAACGAAGTGTCCCAAATCAGTGTTGAGCTCCCTCCCGAAGAGTGTGCCGACAGTTAAAGAGCGCTTAATTATTTATTTGGATTTCTGAACCTCTTCAGTTAAGATCCATGTGACTGTTTCCTGAACATATTGTGATCTCAGAATGTGACAAGCAGATGCCTCTGATGGTTGAGCAAGCAGTACTTATGAAAGACTTCTTTCTCATGAAATGGCAGATAGGTCCTGCAGGCAGTGGTGCTTATGTCCTGCTATTTGTGAATCTTCTCAACAGAAATAATCCCTGGGAGACTGTGTCAGTGGCAGCGGGTGGAAACCAAGGCACAGGGCAGTGCTAGGAAGTGAGCAATAAATAAAAGCAGAAAGAAGGAATACCCTGCAAGTGCTTCTTCAAATAACTTATCTCAAGTTAGTGCAGACTCCTCAATATCTTTTTATATGCAGGGTCATGGCCCTTGCTGTTAGGATTTCATGTGTGTGTCTGCCATGTGATGGGGCTGCAGCTGGGCAGCCTCTCCCTCACCTCTTCCTTCCCTCAGATTGTGGCTGTGTCTGATACTGCAGCACTATCATTTAAAAAAGAAATCTGTATTTGTAACTTGGTGTATTCTGATAAATGAGGGAGAATTATTTTGTGAGAATGTGTGTAAAACACTTAATCTTGAATATGAAACTGCTTTTCTTGTGAATCATGGGCTGTGATGGGGAAAAAATTTGAGGGCAAATATTTTTAATACATGTATTTTTATTTTAGTTCCAGAAGATTGGCTGAAAAGAGCAACCAGATGTTTTTCACAGAATGAGAGAAGTACCAATTAGTGTAACTGAAGTATACTGTTTATTATATTTTATTATTATATTAGGATATACTAGTCTAAGTACAGAAGTGTCATAAAAATTTATGCTTTAGGGTCTTGGTATATTTTTGCTGTTCAGTGCTGTGATGTGTTACGTACATGAATTTAAGACTTAGACCTGGTAACATACTCCCTGCAATAGGACTCGTGTTAAATTACATTTGCAATCATAAACACATTCTGTGAATTGATCAGCTTCCCACTTTCTCAATATTATCTGCACTAGTAAATACAATTCAAATAATTAACTCTAGTGAAGCACTTTTTGAATGCAGAAGACTGGAAAATATATAAAGCTTTAGTAGCCTCTACATCTTCCTTTTGATCAATTAATATATAGAAATGGTATTATTTACATTTAAAAGTTTTAAAGATTCATTGTAATCCTGTTTCCTTCCTTTTTTTCTGTACTTAGTGTTATTTGTGTCATTTAAAGTAAGGCTCTTCTATATTTTTCAGGTTCAAGCCGTTTTTTCCATTTCAAGTGTTGCCACCTGATGAATATGAAGATCGAGACCTCTTCATACAGGATATTCTATTGACCGAAGGTCGACTAAAAGTCACTTTAATTGAATGTACAAGGTATGTTTTGTGGTCTTTTGCTCATTTTTGACTAAGCAAGTACCTGTGTTTATTAAGGTTGTAGTAATTGTAGCTGTAGGCCTGTTTGGATTCACAGAGTAGCAGCTTTGGTGTCATGATTGCACTCTAATCAAGGAAGGTTGGTTGTGTTCTTTAAGTAAAAATGAACAAACTGAAAGTTGCAGTAAATTTCTGAGGCACTTCTGTGTTTTGTGTGGGTGTCATGCATTTGCCTTTCTTCTGAATATTGCCTGTTTACAAGCTGATCTGTGACTCTTGTTATTTATTTTGTTGTGTTTGGTGTGTGGTGGTTTTTTTTTTCCTTCCTGTTTGGCACTCCAGTTTATGAATCCCTTTCCAGGACAGTATAAATATTGTAATTATCCTATTGTATTATGTTGTAAGCAAAGGGAAATAATTCTTTCATTCAGTCTTACTTGGATTAGTCCAATAACTTTTATAAGGCATTATTTATTGTTTTGAACAAAATAGGGGATAGAAATAATTTTCTCTTCAATGAACAAAGTAGATTTAAAAAAAAAAAAAATTGAAGGTGTGTGGGCTCTAGTTTGTTTGGTTTGATTTTTTTTGTCAGACCTCTTAGTTCTTAATTGGTTAAGATTAGATCTTATCCAGTTAGTGCTTAAGCTTTGATCTGGTCATATGCTTTTCTGCTCTTTATGAACTAAACTCTGGTTTGCAGCAAAACCTTTTTTTTTTAACCCGTTCTTTTCAGTGCTTGCATTACCATATGAGCTTCTCCTTCCACTTTTTTTTCTGGAGCCTGGTATGACTTTGAACTGTATTTGCTGTACTAATGTGGATTATCAGAGCCAGGGGTTTCTAGAAGATTCTAAGGATTATGTGGGCCACTGCACTGCTTAATTTTTGTAATAAAATTTCTGTTTACCTGTCTCCCTAACCTTGTGATACGCTTTTTCTGAATGATCCAAGAATACTAAATTACTCTATGCACTCCTCAGCCGCTAAGAGCATTTCCTCTTTACCCATACTCAGTAAGAGAACTCGCGATCTCTCTTTACAGGCAGTCTCCAATTTCAGTCCAGTAGTGCATTCATTTTTATTATAAGAGGGATAAATACATTAAATTGTGTGTGGTTGTTCTTGGTTTGGAAAGCAGTCGTTTAAATATTATGTCTTTCCTGAATCGGAAACACTGTGTAACATCACCAGCTTACCAGTAGTGTCATGTTTCTTTCCGTTACTTATAGAAGCCAGATTGCTCAGTTTTGACATCATCATTTGACCTCTCCATATTTTCAGCTGTCACAGATGCTTATCAGATGTCTGGGAGAGGATACAGTTTCTGGCTTGTCAGGTCTGACTTAATATTACAGTTTTATGCAGTTTGAGATATTTTTTTTTTGACACGCATTTGAAAATTGTCTCAACAAACACCTCTCAATTTAGACATCTGACTCTTGGGCCCTTAGTAATTCCTTAGATCTTCTTGGTGTCCCATTCTTTTTTGAACTGAACAACCCCTCTCCATAGAGTTCCCCTGTGAGTAAACATTCTTGCTTACTTCACACCTGAAGATATTGATGAGGTAGAAGCTGAAAGAGCATTTTCCTAGTGAAAGAGGAAATACACAATATATACAAAAGTGACAAGATTTCCCTTTTTTATACCCACCATATGAGAGCTGGTGTGAAGGTTGCTTGGGACCACCCTCAGCAGTTCTTTTGCAGTGCAACACTTGAGTGCTGAAATACAGAGCTGTCTTGTCAAATTTGGAGTTCTGTGGGTTCTTTTAGTATAGTCTTCAAGTGGACTTAATTAAGTGTGTGGCAGTGGCACCTTTAGGTATGTGAATATTGAATCTGCTTTTGAGAGTCTTAAAAACTGGAAAATACTCAGACTTTCAGCTTCTAAAATGCTTGCAAGTAGAAAGGACACAGCTAAAATGAAAAAATTGAGAGAATTCTAGCGGGAATAAATTCAGCTTGCTTTTACATACCTGGTAATAAACACTGTGTTACTAAAGGTTGGTGTGTACCTTGCCCATACCAGATTCTTGTTAGATTTGCAAATCAGTACTTCAGCATCATCCTGTAAAAAGCAGGAAACTTGACAGCCTTGTTACTCATCCTCCCTTCCAGGAGTCTATCAGTACTTGGTGCACTGCTTGGCTTGGCTCAGCTCAGGAGTTTGGGATGACCACTGCCTCCCTGTGCTTCTCTTGTTCTGTATCAGAGTTCAAACACTTCATGTCTTGGAGTCCTTGCAGCTCTTGGACTGGAAAGCAGGACAGCTCCAAACAACTGTTTCCATACCCACCCACAGCTTCTCTCTTCTACCTCGTGCTCACTTGCTACAGGGTACCTTCCAATTTACAACTGGGGAAGGAATAGAAATTAACTTTCTGTATGCATATTTTAATTACTGAGGTGGGAATTTAATCACATCTCCAATTATAGCTGGGACTATAAACTGTTCCAGTCTATCTTTCATATGTCTTTGTCTTTCATAAATCCTTTTATACTGATATGCAAACTTTCAATCTCTATGCTATAGATACCTCCTTAACATCCTTTTGTTTTAGGTGTGTTGTGACACAATCATAATGTCAGTCTTTACCTACAGCTGTTATACAATACAGTACTTCTGTTTGTGTGTTAATGGGTGTATTATTCAAACAATTTTTTTTAGTGTAGTAGCAGTTAAAATTTCCCCTTTGTTTTTCTGAAATTGGGAACTGAATTCCAGATTCCAGCATGTAAAGCTCTTCCAAATTTAAATGTGTAGTTTTGCTGTCTTGTGATAGGTTTCTTCAAATTGGCTGTTGGTAACCCAATGTTAGGCAAAATCTTGTTATGGTTTTCCTTGTGATTTTTATGTTAGTCTTTGCTGGAAATTGTTTTGTATTTTATTCCTGTTTTGAGTTGCCTCCTGTTCTTGTTCTTCTATCTTAATTGCCACAAGTACTAGACAGCTAAATATCTCCTGTGCTGATATTTTAAAAGGACAATAAGTACCCCTGGAAAATTCCTCGCCAGTGTGTCTAGGTGACCAGAAGATGAAATATGTGGAAAAGCTGTAATGAACTGTCTGATATCAATGAGACCCCGAGCAAAACCTGTGTTATTTAAAAGCATCTACTAAAAGCGTAACTGAAAAGCCACAGAGGGTTCCTGGGCATGTCTTAAAAATAAGTAAAGTCATGAGTTTGTCAGGTCAAGTGACCTTGACCAAACTGAGTCGTGTCCAGACAAAGGACCTAATCGTTTGGTTCGAAGGCTGGATTTCTGCTTACAGTAATCAAATCAATAGTGTCTAGACAAATGAGTGTGAGTGCTGCAGGTCAAGCTGGAGATGAGGCTGACAGCTGCTGTTTGCAGTGTTTCAGTAGGGCACAGGAACTTCCCACCTGAGGATGGATTTACAGGATAAAGCCACTAACTCTGAACCAAAACCAATTAATGCTTTTTAAAGCAGGTGTACTGGGTACTAACTGAAATGGGATCTTCCCCTATCATCTCCCCCATGCTTTCATATACTTGGCTAAAAACCAGTTTAATTATTAATAGAGAGAAATAGCAAAGACGTATTTGTTTACCTGTCATTGCTGCAATACAAACTAGAGACCTGTTGTATCCAAAGTAGTATTTTCTCTTAGGATTGGCTTAATTTTTACCATAATAATTGTGGGAAAAAGTTTTTTCAGTAGCTTTACTTAATTTTCAAAGTAGGTTTGCTACATGTCTCCACATCTGGAAGGTTAGGCACTTTTTGAACAGAGTTAACTTAGAAACATTGTTTAATGACATTAAGATACAGAGAAAATTGACATATTGTTTTTGACAGATTTTTGTTTATATCAGCTGAAGAGCTGTGTAACAAATCATAATCACAAAAAAAGATACTTTAGATGAAAGCGTAAACTGTCAAGTATATATAGAAAGCATGGGAGGGGAGTTAATATCTAATATGAAAAAGGAAAAATTATTTCAAGTTTTTGTTCCAAAATATTTATCTGCTTCCAGCCACTGTGAGATAAGCTGCATATTCCTTTATTGCTGTTCTGTAGCCCAAATCATTATTGTGTTGGGTGTCTTTTTCTTTATAGTACTGTTAATCTTCCTGAAAAGTTGGATAGCTTTCTGTGATGGGTTATCATGCTCTTACGTGTTGAGTGTTACAAATAAATTACAGATATGAGAGGATTCCAGTTCGGTGACATAGAAACGTAAGCGTTAGTAAGCTGTGATTTTTAATTTACAGTAATGTGTTTTTGAATGAAGAGCTGTAGTATTTTGTGAAGTTTCGGACTAGAAAGACAGAGTCCTGTGGCAGCTCTTGCTTTTTAAAAAAACAAAGTTATTCTTTATGGAAAAATACGAGTCTACCAATTGAACACTTCTTATAAAGAAAAGCAATAGCAAAAAAACCCTAATCAAAACCCCATAGTTAAAAATTTCAAGATATAGTTGATATTTATGGAGTTCTTCCACTAGAGGGTGGCAGTGTCTTTCCTTTGGTGTAAGTCTGTGCCTGTCCAATCTTTGCTGTGTGTACACATAGATAATAGTGAGTGTGTAAATGAAGAACGATGACTTCAATCTGATATCTGGGATATAATATCATTACAATTCTCACTATAGACTTTTTTTATTTCAGGTTACTTATGTTTGGATCCTATGAAAGAGAAACAAATGTTCATTGCACAATGGAGCTGAGCAGTAGTGTTTGGGAAGAAAAATCAAGAAGTTCTATTAAAACGGTAAAGGGTATAATCATTGCACATTGTAGTATGTCTTATGCTCTTAAATCCTCACTGGACAATCAAATGGGTGATGTAGCAGGTCATACAGTAGTTGCCAGTTTATTAGGAAAGGGTTGAGAATATAATAATAAATATTTCAAGATTTTCAAGAAACAAGCAATGGGGGCATTTAGAAAAAAAGGGGGGGGCAGGAGAAACCCCAACAATTTAAAAAAAAAAACCAAACCAAAAAACCACCACCACAGTTCAGGATCTGTACCCATTCCTGCTAATATTATGTCAATGACCCTTTTGTCGGGTGTGTATGAAACCATGCACAGATCTACAGGATCGATGCTCTGGCAGTGAGGATGGCACTACACTAATTTACTATTAGACTTTTCTGGACAAAAAAATTTGTGCTTATTTTTAGATAATTTTGAGTAGTAACATTGGAATATATTATTTTACACTAAAAACAGAAGAGGAAGGAAAAGAGACTGCAGACAGCATGGCACTGGTGTGTTTGTGACAGCAGATGGCAGTAGGACTAAACTGATGGAGGGCGGAATGGCTGGGTCATCTTTAAAACTACAAAAAAGTGCTTGGGTTGATACTCAAGAACTCATCTTCTATTTCAGCATCAGAAATGAAAGAGCAGATTTCTAAAACTTCTTAAGCTTTTGGAAATCTGGCTTAGAATATACAGAAGGGCTTTCTCCACATCTGTTTTGCAGTCCTTCATTAGCATCGTTCAAACACTGCCTGCCGAGGAGCAGGCTCCTTGATCTGAGTTGCTACATCCCCAGCTCTGCTATCAGTATGAGGATTCAGTGTTTACAACCACTTTAGCTTTAGGCCACTAGATGGGGGGCCTAATTTTAAGGTCCTGTTTTGAAAATTTTGATACGGTAGAATAGGGAAGCCAAAAATCAGCAATTTGCAGAACTAAGTTTTGCTTAACTTCTATTCAACAAATATATTTTTTTTTTCCCTAGAAAGTCAGGCTAAATATGCAACCTGAGTTACAAGATGTTAGGAGATCTCACTGGGTGGCAAGAGTATTGCCAAAGATCCTGTAGAAAATATTGTTGCTAACACACTTAACACTGGAACTTATTTTTCTCAGAAATTGTAACTGTGTGAATCATTAAATAGGAGGTTATAAAGAAAAACATTACAATATTTTTCCAAACAAAATGTTTACGTCTATCTTTGTGATTTTTAACTGTACTGTAATGTTAACCACAAGGCAACTGATTGCAATATTTCGTATCCAATATTAAATCCTTCTCTTAATGCTCACATGTGCAATAATTATTAGAGATTAAATTGTTAGAAGGAGTAACAACTTCAGAAGCTATGAAAGGGAAATTACAGAGTAAGTTGAAGCTAAAAGTAGAAAGATTTCTGGTTTAAAAGCATCTAACTTATAAGAATCTCACATAGGCATGACAATACATCCTCTGATTCAGACTATGTTCTGTGATGCTTCTGAGGAAAAGTCTCATACTTCCTGGCATTTTAATTTCTTTTTAATTTCTTTCATCACCACTACTAACATAATAAAAGATTAGACAGGTGTAATACTTCATAATGAATTTTGGCAAGACTTGAATGAATTCTGGCAAGACTTTAATCTGATCCCGTTATTTATGACATGTTAGTAGGTGTCAGAACTGGTTTTGAAAAAAGATGCTGTGTTATTGAACATATCTAGATCATTCCTGAAGTGTCTTATACAGAGGTGCTTCAGGCTTCTGTTCATCAAATCAGTCTGAAACACCAGTAAGACTTCAAAGGTGATTTGACACATTCCCATGTGATACACATAAACATTCTTAAATATCTTAATTAGTAGTACATGCTGCTGGAATTACCATTAATCACTGCATTACTGTGTAAAAATTATGAATAGTATTAGCATTATCGGATTACTAGGCAGGTGTTCTATGACTATATAATTAGATATGTCTAAATAATTAGATATGTTTGTAGATATTAAGTGGAGGTTGTGTCATAAATGTGGTTATGTCTGCTGAACTACGGGGTAGAAGTCAATCTGGTATTGCTAACAATAGTTGTTCTGGTTTTTGTTGGATCACATGTGCTTAGAGTGGACCCCAGCCTTGTTACACTTGCTGAGAATCTTGCTGCTGACTTTACACATAAAGTGGTGGCATAGGTAGAGTTGTGAAACAATTTTTCAACAGAAACTGAAGTGGCCTTGTGAATAAAAGGAATATATAGTCTGCCTTCCTTAAAAGTGGCAGAAGAATAGACATAGAAATGATCTTGAAATATTAGTAACAAACACCTGAGGTAGCTTAGCAGCTCCAAGTACCCCTTATATTGACTATGTGATGGCTTGGCTGTTCTGTGGGTGCTCAGCTGTAGTGAGTGTGGTAAGTGCTGGCACTTTCCTCTGGTTCCAGCACTGATGATGAATGGAGAATACAGTGGTATTGAAAGGGGAATTTTGTTACTTAAGAGCATATCTTGGTAGTCATGTTGCCTTGCTTGACATACTGATTTTCTGATGGAAAAAAGTTTTCTACAAATAGTAGAAACTATTGCAAATAGGTTGGTGTCTTGTGATCCTTTTATACCCAGGAAACATCTACAAACCCTCAGTGGTTTGTGCTTCTTACTGGTTGCATGAATGTAGAGTAATGGGAGAGAGGTGTTCAACTGCAAACAAAAGGTATTCAATTGAAGTTTTTCAGAGAAATCTGAGAGCACAAGAGAATCATTATTGATACTGAGATAATAGATAATCTAAGAAAAATGAGGGAACACCTTTAAATTCTGGTGTCATCTAGTACATTGGCTATTCCTATAGTAACACCTTAGACAAAGTTTTGTATTCCTAAAGGTGGTAATTGTTGGGACATTGGTGTTGGGTTTTTAAAGTATTTTTTTGAACCCCCTTCTGTAAATACTAACATTAGCAATACAGAAACTGCACTTCATATCCTGCAAAGTAAAAATTTCTATCTAAAATGCCACATCTAATAGCCTGTAGGATTTACTTTTACAGCTGTTGTCTCAGAACCACATAAATACCTCTGAAGTAACCTAATAACAGAAACAATATAAGTGTCCTACTAGTTTTATAGGAGTTCTGCTTGATGTTTTCTCCAGTTCATTCTGAACACTGTGGTCAGCAGTGAGTAGTTGAAGGGGAGACCAATGACACTGTCTTTCAGTATTGCACTCTGAATTTGTGCATGTGTATACACACGCTAATATATATATATGCTGTGATGGCCACTTCTGGTGAGGTTATCTTGATGGATATGGCCTTTTCTAGGTGAATTTACTGCTAACTTTGAAATTGCTGTAGGCAGGCTGGTTGATACCTGTTTATAAAAACAAAGCAGTATTTCTCAGCCTTTTATAAAACTAAATTTCCTTTATCGGGGATTAAGAGAAATTTAAAGGCATTCCAGGACCATAAGATATGAATGTAAAATGAGAAATAATGTAAATCAAATCCAGCCCCCTCTGAAATGAGTTGCCTGAAGATACTGAACTATAATGTCAAAATTTAAAGCAACTGTGAATCGTTAATTTGTAAATACATGGAGTTAAATGCCTCACAGTTGGCATTTCAGTGTGCTTATTCAACAGCCTGCCATTTCAGCATTTAATCCTATCAAAAGAAAGGAGGAGGATTAAAGCAAGAGAAGCTTTTTCAAAATGTCACTTTTTATGAAAATTCATGATCTTGTAAAATTTGATAATATTTGTAAATACAATGGGGAATAGTTCTGAGATTTGTGCTTTACATAATATTCTGTAATCCGTCTTTCAAATAAACTTGAAGGCCATCAGGATTTTTTTGGTCTTATCCTAAACATTTAAGCTTTTTGACTTGGGGCTTCACAAAGCTTTTCTGTGACTTAATGAGAGACCTTCTGTGAAAATGCACTGTAGTTCTTTACTGCTCAGACTATTTTATATGAATATATAAAGCAAACACTAACAGCTTTTTTAGGGTATGTATATTTAGCTAGTTATTGAGAACCAGATGTCATGGCTGTAGTCACAGCCTGACCTGATACTTCTTGCCTGCTTGTAAATCATTCAGAAGCTCTTGTACTGCATCCTTGGGCATGTGTCCCCTCACCTAGGACAGCTAGAGAGCAGAGCTTCCTACACCTTTGCATTTGGCAGCAGACAGAGCTAAATGCATCATGTGCAAACAAGTCTGTAGCTTACCTTATGTGCACCTTCTTTCTCCTTGTCCAAGGTTGAAGGTGTGGTCCTTTCCAGTCTCCCCTGGAGTGCTGCAGAGTGACTACTTACAATGAATCTGACTTGCTGAGTTTCCAATTTAAAATACCAGATTAAAAGATTAATGGATAAAATACCTTGAGTGAGAAGAATCAGTAATGATCAGGGTTTAATGCTCTGTATGTGCTTGTGCTTCTGCATCCCAACTCTGACTTCAGGAGCTGCCAACACTGCTCATCCATGGAAGTCAGGTTTAGGAAGAGAAGTTCTCCTGCAGCCAGATACTTATCTCGTACAGTGAAATAAGTCTGTTTTGAAGCCACTTCATTCCAGTCTATATTTCCACTAGAATTTGTAACTAAGTTGTATTTCAGGTACCATTGGTGATACTGTCTGAGCAGTTGGGGTCTTCCAAGTTGATATTTTTCAGGGTGTTGTACTCTGAAGGTGTGGTAGTGACCTCCTCCTGATCATCAGAAAGCCTCACAAAAGAGGTGCAAGCCTTCTAGATGGCTGAGTGAATTTTTAATGCTTTTTACAGAGCCAAAACATTGATTTTCACTGTTTTCTTTCATTGGAGGTTACTCATGTAATAACCAGCCTGTGGTACAGATTCTTTGAGTTACCTTTTAGTTGCCTATTTTTATAGCATCCTGTTAGCACCCAGTTTTAATAGCAATTGTAAGCTTTTCTTGTCATACCTTTTAGCTTACAACCTTGTATTTAAAATATACACTACTAAATAAACATTAACAATACATTTTCCTTAAATACACTTGTAAATGCTAAGATGGGCACATGGGTTTAGTGTGTTAGTAGATGTGGTGCTGATTATTCTTTTGTACGTTCTTGTCATCTGTTCTGCTGTGTGTCCAAATACTGGATGCCGGAAGGAGTTTTAAATAGGTTTTTCCAGCAGCTGTATTTCTCATTTGCAAAGAAATTGATTTACAGTGATAGCTGATCCTGCTAAATAAATAGGTGGTTGATGCATGAAAGCTAACTTTGTTTATATAAACAATATGGCCTATTGTAAGAGAGATAACAGTGTTTTATTGATCAGAGGGAACAAAGTGGCTTCTGGGTAATTCAGTATATTTCTGGAATTACTTTTCAAGCTGTTTTGTTAAGTCCTATCACAAAGTTGTACAGCCAGATGAGCCAGCAGCTCAGGTTAGAGGCTGTTGCATGTGGCTGGAGAAGGGCAGGGACTTAATTAAACACAGATATCCATGAACACCTTTGGAAAAATAAGCTGTTTTCATTCTCATTGGTTTGTACTTTTTTTCCTCTTTGGTCTTCTAGTTTATTTTTTTAAACATATTTTCTCAGACCATCTTTATAAGAGTTAACCTCTTCTCAATGTAAAAGGCTTTTCTTCTCAGATTGAGCAGAATCTGTTCCTACGAAGGAGGTTGTAATTGATTTGAAACTAATTTGCTGATTTATGAATTTTAGTGATTTTGTAATGTTTCTCTTAGCAAATTAGGACTCTAAACTGTGGGGCATGCTGAAAAATGTTTCTTTCTGTTGGAGTAGAAAATACTTGTTAAGAAATAAGGAGGTACTGGCACTTGGTACTCACGCTCTCCTAAAATCAGTTAACGTTAAAATCTGTGTGAGACAAGTAGGGATTTGACACGACAGAATCATAGGGCTATTTCTGACTGGAAGTTTTTCAATGGTAACTTGTCTGAGTTACTTGTACAAGTAGTTAATCTGGAAATACGTCTTTCAGTTAAGGAAGAAAAAAAATTACATTGTAGTTTCAGAAGATTGTGAAAGGATAGGCAAGTGCTGGCAGTTATTGCTGAGGTTTCATTTCTGACCCAGTAGTGCCTTCAATGATCTGGTATTTGCCCTTGGTTCCAAGGATAAACAATTTACCTGTTTGTAGACTTTGAAGTGCAGTAATAACTACTGAGAAGACTTCTCATCTGAATACCGCTTTGAAAACCAAAGTAACTAAGTAATGTTTGAGCAATTAAAGCTACCGAATAGCCTTACACTAGTTTATCAAGAACCTGCAGTTACATCTTGCATTTGATTTTGGGTTTACTCTAAGTTGTCTTGACACCTTCCCATGCTCGCCTGCAGTATGTCAAACATTGCTACTGAGTTTTATCTCTACCCTTGCTCTCTATGCTGTTTATTGCTGCTATGGACTGTACTAGAGAAGGAGCGGGGGGGGTGTTTGCATGCAAATGAATGTCCAGGAGAAGTTAACTTATTTTTAGTAAGATTTTGTCCAAATTGCTTGTGTCATTCATTTGTTGTTTATTTGTTTTGTGGTGCCTTTTGGGGAAGAGAGAGAGTGTGGGTGGCTGGTGAAGTGGATATTTTGGGGTTTGGGGTTTGTTTTGATTTGTTTTTTTCTTGTTCCCAAGCTGGCAGGTTGAGTTTGGAGACTTGATGTCTTTAGCTCTAGCTAAATGACTACAAATGCTGGATATCTAAATCAGACCATTTCTTTACATAAAGTAAACCTGTTACAGATTGGCATCCTGGAAAGTTTCTGGTTTTCATTTAAGAGTCTGAAAAAGGCGTAACTAGACTAGGAGTAATACCTACTTTTTAGCAACTCATTCTGGCAGAATAAGAGAGGCAGTGTGAAAATAACAGTTTAAGGGGCAAATGGCATTGCATTACTTAGTTTTGCTTTTCACAAAATGGCTTGTATATAAATACTCTCATTAGCAGAGGAAATGTCAGGCACTTGAATCTCATTCTCATTGCTAATTTAGTTGATGTATATAAAAGTGACAGTTTAAACAAAACATAATCAGGGTGATATTTGGAATGAAGATTTTAAAAAGATCTGTAATAATTAATAATATATAGAATGGTAATTATGAATATTGATGACTTAACTAATAAACTCATGGCTCTTTAATGAAGGCTCTTGATGCCCTTCAATGGGAAGGAAATTAATTTTCGTGCACCACAGATAGTTGATATCTAGTCATCTTAAATTCTGTGGTTCAGGTGTCAAAATGCAGGTAGAAAAGATGAGGGACTGCAGAGATAACCTTTAATTTTCTGGGAGGAATTCCTTATTTTTAATATAAACTTATGTAATGTTGTTAGTTTTATGAAGACAAATGAGTTAAGTAGTTCAGATTCTTGGACCCAGGGTAATGCAGTGTTGTTACTTATGTTATGTTTTACCTTCCTAGATTGCTTTGCTTATTTAACTGAGCATTATCTTGAAATTACTATTTTCTATTCTTTTTTTTCTTTACTTTCTTCCTCTTCGGTCCAAACCAAAGCAGAAATTAGATGTCTTAGTGTTACAAGTCTTTTATACATGTAACAGGATGGAGATCAACATCTGGAGGCAGAGTGAATGGGAATGGTGTCTGGAGTATTTATAAGTTGTCATTATTTTCCCTAGTTACAGTGGCTATTCTGTGTCTGTAGAACATCAGGAGTGAAATCTTGCCTTGTTGGCAAAAGTGTGTACTAAGATAATTCTTGGGACAGGATAAATGATTCATTTTGCTTTTTCTTCAGAATGATTAAGCATCTTAAAAAAATACTTTCAGTAATTAAAAAAAAAAATTACAAAATGCTTGTTCATACAAATGCAGTGCATGGTCTCCAAATGCTTTATAATGATGGGAGACAGAAATGGGAAAGTGATACGGGTGGGCAGCATAGCAGTTGCCCTGGAAAAGCCTTGGGGTTCTAAAATGGAACTGCTGATTCCCGTTACACCAGGGGAATGACTAAAAGGTCATTGCAGTGCATTAAGGTTAGATACAGCAGAGTGATGCTCTGTGGAGGGCACCTACATATCGGAAGTAATCAGTAGTGAATCATCAACAGAAAATGGAGCATTTCCCTTAATGCAGTCTGTTGAAGGCTGCCTCCATTACAGTTCTGGTAAGATAGAGAATCCTTGAATTATGGGTCTCTTTACAAATATCTTAACCAAAAGTCAGTATGTTCAGATCTATACTTTTGTCATCTGTTGCCATTTTTTAGGTGCTTAATTTGGAACAAGTATCGTGTGTGTACACTCATTTGATGTTAATTGAAGCTTTATATCTTCCCTGGCTGATGGAAGAAAACAAACCCAAAAAACACCCTTAGAAGTCTGAGGCCTGATGCACAGAAAAATTTTGGGTTTTTGTTTAGTTGTTATAAAAACAGCCATAAAGTGTTTCACATCTAAACAAATATATAAATGTATATACATTGTATATATTTATGTATAAAGTTGTACGTATATATAAATGCATGCACTTAGATTTGTGTATGTATATGTATTAAAAAGTGAAAAACATTAGTTGTTCTTCAGTTAAATGTAAGTGGAACTCTCGTGGCTACCACATTGACTCTCCATTTAAAAAAAATGTAGGTACTTGTAAACGCAGTGAATGACCCCTGAGAAACTGGGCCTAGTTGATCTGAAGTTCACCAGAGCTTAAATCTCTGATAATACACTAGTCAAGAAATACAAAGGTGATGTTTATCAGAGCGATTGCAGAAATCTGTTTCTAGGTTCCTTGGTAGTTAAATCTCCCATCTGTGGAAATATAGCAAGCATAGGCTGTACAGCAGCTTGTGAATTGAAGATACAATCACTTTACATAACAATGTGAACTAGATGTGGAATGAGCATAGGATTACAATTTTCATAACGTCATAATGCAAACAAACATGCAGTCCATCTCCACTGTAATCTTTCAAACCAGTGACTTTTTTCACTGGTCTCAAGACAGATGCATGGTTGTAATAAGTTGAGATGAAAATGCTCAGTATATATGATTTCAGTGAACTAGTTAATTCTAACAAGTAACTTGCTTAAAGTTGTTCAGTCACATGGTGTTTCTGTGTAATGTGGAGTCAAAATCTGAGCTGTATAGCCTGTTCTTAGGGGATATGAAAAGCACCGTATGATGAAGGTGTTTATGGATGTTGTACAAACTCAGGCATAACATTTTTCTACTCATAACTTTTCCATTTGAGACTTATGTAAAGACTGTAGATAAAGTAAACTTCTCTATGGATGTATAAGTATAAAAATAAAGACAATTTGGAAAATGGAGTGCATATCACAAATGATGTTGACAGCAGGATGCTTAGTCTGCCCCTACATTAGTAAGCTGCCCATCCTAGGGGCTGAGGACCTTACCTCCGTGCCATATACAACATAGAGGTTTTACTGACTCGCCATTGAAGACTGACCACAGGTTAGCATTAGGAGCATGTTGCTGAGTGTAGCTTCCTCTGGAAGGATTGCACTTTGCGTGTTCCAGAAGCACTTTAATGCAAAAGAAAGCACAGGAGGTAGAGACCACAGGATGTTCTGCCTCAAGAGCACACACCTGACCTGAACTAAAAAGCAAATGTAGGCACGTGATTTAAGCAAATTCCATCATCGGTGGTGACTGGCTTGCTGCTCCTACCTCTTCTGTCTCAAGTGAGCTGAAAAAATATGGAATTTGTTTTGTTACTGTCTTGTACATGGCATGCAATTCTTTCCGTAAAACGTCTTCAAGCTTTTTTTTTTCCTGTTCATGGCAAGCACAGTAAAGTAGTAACTGAGGGCCTGTTGAAGCCAGGGTTAAAACTTACATCATGTGAGGTGGCAGGGAGGAGATGGGTTGTATGTTGATGGATTTAGATCATGCAGTGAGGCTGCCGTTGCAAGCAAAGGTTATTTCCAACTGATGCACAGAAGTGCATTAGGAGCCACAGTCTTGGTTACATATGACTGAGGTAACCAAGAATTGTAACTAATTCCTGAGCTTTAAAAATAGCTGCTAGGAGGAAGTAATTTTGTAAAAGGCGATTAGAGCAATATTCTCTTATGTCTAATAATTACAGTGAAAGTGAGACTTAACACAAAGTAGAGAATCTGCTCCTAGCTAAGATCACACAATTTACTTTTCCAGAGATCAGTTTCATTTCTGGATTTGCTTTGACAGCTGGAAGTAGAAACCTATAAAAGCACTGGAGATATGTCCTGGACAAAATACACTGTTTTCTGCACATATGAAAAATAATGTAGTGGAGCAAGGAGATCTCTTTTTGATACTGCCCAATGTCCAACCTACTGTATAACCCTTCAAATGCTGACATAAGTATTTTTAAAGCTACAGTAGAAGGGAGGCAAGGAATGCAGCTGCAGGAGGAACAGTTGAGGGAAAGGTGCTACGTAGGTTTTGAATGATTATATCCTAGGCCTCCTTTACAGCAAAGCACTTGTAGAACAGAAGAGGTGCAAGCTAATTCCTTCTTCTGTCTCTATCAAATCAGAAAATCAATCTTTGACATTGAATCTTGGCATTTTCTTATTTTTATTTTTTATTGGAGAGTAACTTTGCCAACTTCTGAAAGGAATTCAAGATTTTTTCTTTTGCTATGCACTTCTTGGTGGCTCGTGTCAAGCAGTTTTACAAATTGCTAGGTAAGCTTCAACCATTATGTATTGCTAAATGCAAACTGCAGGAGTATAAGTTTTACCATAAATAGAATAAATTGATTCATTCTTTTTAAATGTAGAATTTCTGAGGCAAAAGCATAAACCTAAAAGAGGAGCACAATGGTTAGCCAACCATTACTTAAGACACAGAAAATTTTGCAAGTAGATAATGAATTTTAAGTATATGACAGTCATCTTTTATTTATCTATAGGTATCATACATTTCTGCATGTTTTATTAAAGAAAGAAGAGCAGTTGAGAATGCTGAATGAACAGGCAGCTGGTGACTGTCAGCTGGCCAGAATCTCTTAACTCTATGCCTTCAGTAAAAGAGAGAGTATGGCTGATGTGCAAACCTTGAATGAGTGGACTGTACACGCAGGGATGCTTTTGTATAGCATTTGTCTATCACTTCACTCCTTCCCCTAACACATCATTTAGTTCTCTTTGAGCATTGCTGCCACTTACCTTGAATACATGGTATAATAGGACTGTTAGCTAGGGGTCTTAGCTAATATAAGGATTAATTTTTAATTGGTTATTGTTAGTATTGCAAATCTGGGGATATTCAGTAATTTGGAAACTCATATTCGATCATGATTTGATTCAGGTTCTGATGTCAGCTCAGTGAGTGTTACTTAAGTCCTGAGGCAGAAGTTTGATACCCATTTTAAAGTGTCTCATTATTCATGGAGGGAAAACTGTTTTCATATGAAGTTAGATCTCTCTTTATATCCCTGTGAGTATCTGTATACCTGTATAACACTATTTGAAGAAAGTGTAGTAATTTGTAAAATGTGTTTTTTTTGAACTGCTGATTTGAAAAAAAAAAAACAAACAACCCCCCCCCCCACAAAAAAAAAAAAAAAAAAAAAACCAAAAAAAAAACCAAACCACACCAAAACCAAAAAAACTAACCAAACACGAACGAC